>JAHMML010000003.1:2201759-2344666 GCA_020341155.1 Eciton burchellii | reverse complement strand
TACTACGGAAGAATATGTTACATCCGAATATCCTATAGAGAGGCATTTCACTACAGAAGAACTTAAGACATCAGTGCAACCTACAGAACAGTACACCATACCTGAACAATCTACAAAAATCTGTAGTACAGAAGAATATATTACATCCGAATATCCTATAAAGAAACATTCTACAACAGAACAGCCAGGAATATCACAACAGTCTACAAAAAAATATACTACTTTGGAACAACATACTATAACTGGACTTTATACTGATCAAACAGAACAATATACATTAAAATATTCCCCAGAACTTCATTCTACTACCGAACAGTTGAAGACATCAGAACAACCCACAGAATATACTATATCTGAATATATTACATCTGAACCATCTACAAAAGAAATTACAGAAGGATACAGCACTCTTGAATATTCTACAATAAAACAGCTTGGAATATCAGAGTCTACGCGAAAGTATACTATTGCAGAACAATATACAACTGAATCGTCTACAAAGCAGGTTCCTACTATGGAGCAACACGCAACTGAACCGTTCACGAAACAGATGTCTACGGAATGGTACAGCACTTTTGAACATTCTACAACAGAACAACTAGGAACATCACAGCAGCCCACGCAAAAATATGTTACTTCAAAACAATACACAACTGAACAGTCTACCGGACAAACTTTTACAACAAAACAATATAGCACTCCTGAATATTCTACAGAAGGATATCTTACAACAGAACAGTCTGTCATGTATGAAGGATCTACACAATTGTTTTCTACCATAGAAGAACACAGTACTGCTTACTCTACTGTACAATATTCAACCACGGAACAATATATTACGCCTGAAAACACTGATGTAGGATATACCACAATAACAGAACAATACGCAACACAGCAGTATTCTACAGAGGAATCCGCTACGCCTGAAATCACCCAGAACAAAACAGACGTAATCTGCGATTTGGATACCGATTGCACAGAATGCGAGATTTGCATTGACAGCTTATGTCAGAATCCATGCGAAACTAACAATCCATGTCCAGAAAGTCTTTCGTGCTATGCTATGAATCGTCGGCCAGTCTGCCTAGATTCAAGTAGCGAGCACAGTACGTCAAATTGTAGCGTGCTCCCAGGTAAAGATCTTTTTTGTCGGGAGTTTCGTTATTGTGTTATCATTTCATGTCGTTGTTGCCGATATCCTGCCTACGAATGTTTTCTCTAGTGTGAGTCCATGTTATCCAGATGAAAATTGGAAGCAACCAATTCTGGACCAATTCTGCAAGCATTGTTTGCAGAGCGATCAGTCATTTGTGACTGGAAACGTTGTCGAGATACCATAAGAGATTTATGAGATGCATAAATCGAACATCTATTTGTCCCTTTGATGATCGTATAAAAAAATTGTCAACAGGCAATCAGGTTGTCTAATCCCAAGTGCAGACAAAGGACTGCTGCATTAGCGCTCTTTGCATGATGTATATTAATGCTTGTGCACGAATTCTCTTACGGCTTTTAAATGTCTGATATCTAATCAACTGCAACTCCAGTCTTTTACGTTCAAGTGGAATTCTTTGTCGTATGTATTTTTCACTACGTTGTATGACACGTAACTGTATGATGCATGTAATGGTATTGTCGCATGATGTCCGCATTTTCTCTTAGAGATTATTTTATATGGGAATTTCGCTTGAAGGTAGACGCATCAGTGTCTTTTGGTCACTATACTTGACACAAATGTAACACAAATAATACTATATGTCTCATACATTAGAAGGAAATAGTACATTATCCTTACACATATATATTCACATTTGTATACTGCACTGCCATACGATAGACTTAAGTGTGTCTTACAGCTGCTGTTTTTGGATGACCAAAATGGCAGTTAAACGTTAGATCAAATAGAATTCTTGTTGGGATATACGATCATTCGACGCTTTCATCATACATGATGTTAATTCCTACGTCTAATGCACGCTTGTTTCGTTAGATGTGAAATGTACAACACATAGTGACTGCCCTGCCCAACTGGCTTGCGTGAATCAACAGTGCCTGAACCCTTGTACTCTGGGTAATCCGTGCGATTTCATCGAAGTGTGCCATGTCCAGGATCATCGACCAGTCTGTGTCAAAGGTATGCGTTGTACAACACAGCGTCAAATAACTTTTGAAATTTTTGGAATGCATAATTCGAGGGACTCATTGTTCCATTTCTTTCAGTAGACGTCAACGAAGCGGAGTGTTCCTATTGTCCGCCTGGTATGCAATGCGATCCGTTGACAAACACATGCGTCAAAGGTTCGTACAGTATTGTCGGCAGTGCAATCGATTCTTATCCTATGATTTTGTTTACAGTTTCTCACATAATTCTCAACAGATTTGTAAATATGTATATGTACTGTACATATTTCACGTACATATTTTGCAAACTTGAGTTCTCATCAAAGCTCTCATTTATGAAGCACGGAACGTTCAATATCACTACATCTATCGTGCTATCTATATCTGTCGCGCACGATCGCGAGGAATGATTTCTTGAAGAATATTTACAGTCTCTCTGAATACATTTCTCTTATCTGGGAGAATTCGCTTCTCTCTCGATTGACTACTTTCATACTTCCCGCACATTACGCAACAAGATTTATGATAATATTGCAATGGCAAACGGAACGAACAACACGCGCTATGCAATGAAAATTTTTCTTGTCTCAATTCTTGTACTCGTGCACAACATTTCCTGGGGCTACATGGGCTCTCTCACTCTCTTTCTCTAGCGGGTTGCACTAGCAACGGGGATTGCCCCTTGACAGAGGCGTGCATCAGCCATACTTGTCAGGAGCCGTGTCTAGTTCGGAATCCTTGCGCGGAACATGCTATTTGTATTAATACGAATCATGGAGCGGACTGCAGCTGCGAGGAGGGCTATCACGGAAACGGATTCTCCTACTGCGATTTGCGTGAGTCTCGACGATATTATAAAGATCTTATAAAGCGATAAAACTGTATGGCATAAATCAGCATTGTTTATCTCCTAATATTCGAAACAGTTGATGAATACAATCAACTATTTGAATTATATGTATATAATGCAAATAGTTGATTGTAAAATTTATTAATTTAACAAAAGAAAATTTCATAGATTAATTTACACACAAAAGTATTCATGTTCAACGTGATTTTTATGATTTTCTAGTGGAAAAGGGCAACAATATCTGTCAATACAATGAAGACTGTCCTCCGCACAAGTATTGCGACCGACTTAATAGGCAGTGTATCAACCCTTGCGCCGAATTTGATTGCGGTGAGAACGCGAAATGCGTCTCCAATACCCACCAAGCGCAATGCGCGTGCCTTCCAGGATATCAAGGCAATCCTCACGTCGGTTGTCAGGAGATACTAACTGCTGATCCTTGTGTGCCGAATCCGTGCGGACTGAACGCTCTGTGCGAGAATGACAACGGAAATCCTGTCTGCTTCTGTCCGAAAGGACTGACCGGAAGTCCATTCGAGCAATGCAGTATGTATACATTTTCAAAGAGCGTCACGAAATAATCTCGTTAATTTCAAGCGATTTTTCTTAAATAATATCACCTCAGCTTTTTATTAGAAATAATATCTATGAAACTCACGATTCGTGCAATAAAAATTAACATTTTTTGGAACTCTTCGCCTGAGAAATCATACATACATACATACGAATATGACTGATATCGAAACGGAAAACCATTTTCTAATGGATCAATTGTTTGAATGCGTCAGTTCCCGAAGGTGATCAGTGCGAGGGCAATCCCTGCGGTGCTAATTCAGGATGCCGCGTGGTAAATGGACTGGTAACCTGTTTCTGCCTACCGGGATACGAAGGTGACCCACCATATTCGCCTTGCATATTGCCGAGCACCTCTTGCGATCCGTCTCCATGCGGTCCTAACACCCGTTGTTCCGTGTTGAGCAACGGCTTCGCAAAGTGTACCTGTCTACCTGGGTATATCGAGAGTCCTAATACCATACGGGGATGCGTGCCGAAGGCCGACCAATGCGAGTCTAATCCGTGTGGTTTCGGCGCGATGTGTAACACCACGAGAGTACCGCCCTGTTACTGCCCGGATCTCATGGTCGGAAATCCATACAAGAGTTGCGGAGGTGATTATTATTGATTCAATTAGAAAACAATTATTACGATAATTATGAATTCAGGAAAACTTTCCCCAATGTGAATATTAGAAATGCTGATGATCAAGAATATATTGATTAACAAGAGCGATGTTTTCTTTAACGCAGCGCGACCAGAGGAACCGTACGATCCTTGTCTACTGTCACCATGTGGCAAGAACGCCATTTGTACATCGATCAATGACGTAGCTAAGTGTACGTGTGTGCCGCCGTTCGTGGGTAATCCTTACGTAGACGGTTGCGAGGCAGAATGCATCATCAATCGGGATTGCGAAAGTCACTTGGCTTGCTTCAATCAGCACTGCAGAGATCCGTGTCCAGGCGTGTGCGGCGCTAATGCGCATTGCGAAGTAGTCGATCATCTACCGATGTGTTCTTGTCTACCAGGATTTACCGGGGATCCATTCAGAGCTTGCAAAGTGGAGAAACCTTGTACGTGGATCTTACAATTGATACATTTCCGCTTTTCCTTACCTGATATATATATGATAATTTAAGCGACAATATTATAATTTTCTTCAACATTATAGTTCATAATTGACTGAATAATTTCCTATCTGTCTACATAAAATAAATTTGTAAGCAGTAATGAAACAATGATAGCGTAGTACGCAAGAGACTGCAAGAGTATAGTATATAGTGAAAAACCTAACTCGACTGTGTTTTCTACAGCAGTGCCAGATCAGAATCCGTGTATGCCTTCACCATGCGGTCCGCACAGCATTTGCCGTGTGATGAACGATCGTGCAGTTTGTTCCTGCAGCCCGGGTTATCAGGGCACTCCGCCGCATTGTCGTCCAGAGTGTCTCGTCAGCACGGAATGCCCCGTTCATCTGGCTTGTATTAATCAAAAGTGCAGCGATCCTTGCCCGGGTCTCTGCGGTTTGAACGCTCACTGCCAAGTTCTCAATCACAATCCCATCTGCAGCTGTCCTCGTCAGTACGTCGGCGATCCGTTTACGCAATGCGTCAAGGAAGGTAACGCACGAGTGGCATTATTTCTTTTACGCACATACGTTGGATTTATATATCCATTTCTCATTTAAAGACATCAAGACATGATTCGTTCATAAATGAGATATCATGTTCGTTAACTTGTCTTTCTCCAGAAAGGAAGATATCCTCAGGAACTTACAGTTGTTACTTACAGAACCTTTGCCGCCAACCACGAATCCCTGCTTGCCATCACCTTGCGGACCAAACGCAGATTGCCGCGTTCAGGAGAATCATCCCATATGCACGTGCATCACCGGTATGTTCGGAGCACCGCCGAATTGTAGACCGGAGTGCGTGATCGACCAAGATTGCACGAGTTCCTTAGCCTGTATTCAAAAGAAGTGTCTGGACCCGTGTGTCGGATCGTGTGGATTTAACACGAATTGCACAGTGTTGAATCATCGACCTATGTGCCAGTGCTATTTGGACTACGAAGGGGATCCTTTTTCGGGATGTGTGAAGAGTAAGATTTCAAGATAATACGTTGCGCGTCAGCAAAACAGCATAATTCCGATTCATGTATGCATACTTCGACGTATTTTTATTTTTCAGCTACTTTCCCAGCGCAGTTGCCATGCGACCCTTCGCCGTGCGGTGCGAACGCCGTATGTAAAGAGCGTAATGGTGCCGGTTCCTGCACTTGTCTGCCCGATTATACCGGCGATCCGTACGAGGGTTGCAGACCGGAATGCGTTCAGAACTCGGATTGCGTGCACACAAAGGCTTGCATCAACAACAAGTGCAAGGATCCGTGCATAGGTGCATGCGGTATTAATGCGCAATGCCAAGTTTATAATCATCAGCCGTCTTGCAGTTGTCTTTACGGCTACACTGGAGATCCGCTTAGATCTTGCCATCAACCGATCGGTACGTTCTATTGACGTTTTACTGGCGATTAGTGGAAAAATCTCTAAGTTTTAATTATTCAAACTCTTCCAATATGATCGATCTCTTACAGAACCTCCAGTGTCACGCGATACGTGCCAGCCATCTCCCTGCGGACCATACAGCAATTGCCGTGTCATTGACAATCATGCGGTATGCTCTTGCCAACCCAACTACATTGGCAGTCCACCGTCCTGCCGACCCGAATGCGTGGTCAGTACGGACTGCAGTCCGAATGCAGCATGTATCAATCAGAGATGCAAGGATCCATGTCCGGGTACATGTGGCGTGAATGCCGATTGTCGGGTGATTAATCACAATCCAGTGTGTATCTGCGCGATTGGTTACAGCGGAGATCCGTTCTTTGGATGCGTCAAAGAAGGCAAGTATCTTTAAAAACTTTTATTGCTGTCTTGATATTCGAATAATTTGGTACGCGCGATAATCTTCGTATCTTGTTTTAATATTGAAGCTATATAACGAAACGAACGGATATTATCGCAAATATTTCTTATTTTTTTAAATAAGGAAAATATAGTTTTGTTAATTTACTCGTGGTATTTGCCACTTTTAAGAAACATAGATATAAACCTGACATATCGAATTATAGTAGAGCCAACGCCAACACCGAAACCAAGCGGCAATCCATGCGTTCCTTCGCCATGCGGACCAAATTCCCAGTGTCGGGTGATTGATGGTTTCCCAGCGTGCTCGTGTTTACCGAATTATGTAGGGCGTGCGCCAAATTGTCGTCCCGAGTGTGTCATAAACGAGGGATGCCCCGGAAATTTAGCGTGTCAGAATGAACAATGCGTGGATCCGTGCCCAGGCTCGTGCGGCGTAAACACGTATTGCAACGTCGTGAAACACAATCCTGTCTGTATTTGCAACAATGGTTACACCGGCAATCCATTCACCGAATGTACGCCTATCATGGAAGGTACGTCTATTTATCTGCATCTTAGCAGATCTATCTATACATCGTTATCGCAGTTGATTCATTTCATCCTTTGTAATTGTCATTAATGATTATCCCATAGCTCATGAGTGATTAATTGTCGTACTATCATCTTGCTTGTTCATTACCGTTATCATCGATCATTTCTAGCGCCAATCACAACCGAGCAACCTCGCACCCCGTGCAATCCGTCACCATGCGGCGCCAATGCTGTCTGCAACGAGCGGAACGGCGTCGGATCTTGCACGTGCCTACCACAGTACTTCGGTGACCCATACATCGCCTGCAGACCGGAATGTGTAACCAATACGGACTGCGATCGCAGCAAGGCCTGCTTAAACAACAAGTGCATCAATCCGTGCCCAGGTACTTGCGGTCAGGATGCCACGTGCCGCGTCGTCAATCACGCGCCAACCTGCTCCTGTCTACCGGGTTACACCGGTAATCCGGTAACTGGCTGTATCGTGGAGGCACCGCCGGTCCTGCCGGTGAACCCCTGCGACCCGTCACCCTGTGGACCCAACAGCAACTGTCGTACTTCCAACGGACACGCGGTGTGCCTTTGCCAACCGGGATTCTCCGGCATTCCGCCGACCTGCCGACCAGGATGCATCGTGAGCTCCGAATGCCCACAGAATAAGGCGTGCATCAACAACAAGTGCGCCGATCCTTGCCCGGGCTCTTGCGGGCAGAACACCAATTGCCTCACCGTCAACCACAATCCAATCTGCAGCTGTGCCAACGGCTACGCCGGCGATCCCTTCGTATACTGCACACGAATCAGCACCACGTCGCCGTTGCCGAAGGGAGAGGACGATCCATGTTTACCGAATCCATGTGGGCCGAATTCGCAATGCAAGGTGATCGGCTCGCATCCGGCGTGTTCCTGTCTGCTGAACTACATCGGTCGTCCGCCGAATTGCAGACCGGAATGCACCGACAATTCGGAATGCCTCAACAATGCCGCCTGCATAAATGAAAGATGCAAGAATCCCTGTCCCGGCGCATGTGGCGAATTAGCTAGGTGCACAGTGCAGAATCACGTGCCGATCTGTACCTGTTCCGAGGGATACGAGGGCGATCCTACCGTGCGTTGCATTGTAACACCTCCGCCGGGTAAGAAGAAATTTCGATATTCAGTTGAAATAACTAAATTATTAAGTTATATTAATTATATTATCAGAATAAATATATTTTAAAATTTAGTACATCTACTTTTATGTAATAATTAAATCATTGTTTTATATACGGAGATTTTTTAAATGGAATCCAATTTTCTGAACATGAGTTCAGAATCTAGTCTATTTTGTACATATAATCAATATTTTTATAGATTTCTTTGTCTATTTCTTTCTATGTCTTTGTCACATATGTTTGTAGCACCGGACCAGACGAATCCATGCTTGCCGAATCCTTGCGGTCCCAACGCACAATGCCGCGAAAGAAACGGAGCAGGTGCCTGCTTATGTCTTCCCGAACTGATAGGTGATCCTTACGATGTCTCAAGAGGATGCCACAGAGAATGTGAGACCAATAATGACTGCTTGCCGCAATTGGCGTGCGTCGGCTTTAAATGCACAGATCCGTGTCCCAATACGTGCGGAACGTTGTCTATATGTAAGGTGCAAGCGCACGTTCCAGTCTGTTTATGCCCACCGGGATACACGGGGGATCCATATTTCGCTTGCGAAATTGAGGAGATAACGAGTAAGTTTTCAACATTAAATTAACGATTGCATCGTTAAATATATCAGCGAAATCATATTAAGAAAGTGGATCGCTAAATCAGATCAAATGAAAAATTTAACTAAATATACAATGATGTTATCTTCATCTAGAATCTGCGGTGGAACCATGCTCTCCGTCACCTTGCGGTCCCAACAGCAAATGTCGGGTAATTAACAGTCAAGCCGTGTGCAGCTGTTTACCAGAGTACAGAGGTATTCCACCGTCATGCAGGCCGGAATGCGTCGTCAATGCCGAGTGTCCAACTCATCTCGCGTGCGTGAATAAGAAATGCGCGGATCCGTGCCCGAATACCTGCGGATTAAGGGCGCAGTGTATCACGAAGAACCACAACCCGATATGCACCTGCCCTGCTGGATTTACGGGCGATCCCTTCACTTTATGCTCGCCGCACGGTAATTGGCGAAACTTATTAAAATTGCATAAATTTCAGAGCATAAAAGAGATGTATAATTATGACTTTGTTCAGTTCCCAGTGACATACCGATAACCGAGCGACCACCATCGTGTACCCCATCACCTTGCGGTCCGAACTCCTTATGTCAAGTAATATCTGGCAATCCCGCATGCTCTTGCCTACCCGACTACATCGGTGTGCCACCGCAATGCCGGCCGGAGTGTATTCTGAGCTCTGAATGCAAGAGCCATCTCGCATGCGTTAATCAGAAATGCGCGAATCCGTGCCCAGGTTCGTGCGGAGTGAACGCTCAATGTCATGTGCTCAATCACTTGCCAGTTTGCACATGCATGGAGGGCTTCACCGGAGATCCATTTACGCAGTGCAGCGTGATTCCGCCAGGTAAATTTTAGAAGACACTTTTAAACAGAACCAATTTTGAACAGTTAAGGGTCTCTTATATCAATAAAATATCATTACAAATAATAGCGAAGAGCAAGAATTCAAAGAGATCGATATTTCACTTGAGAGAATTATCTAACAGACGAATGACAAATAATATTCGTTATATTTTGCTTGATTTTGCACGAAGTATACTTGACCCAACAATGTGTCCGTAACGCCAATGTTCCGTTTCTACAGTTACGGTACCACCGTCCACGGATCCTTGCGCTTTGTCTCCATGTGGTCCGAACGCTATATGTGATAATGGCGAATGCAGATGTTTGCCTGAATACATCGGCAATCCTTACGAAGCATGTCGTCCCGAGTGTATCCTCAATTCCGAGTGTCCTCGTGATAAGACTTGCCTGAAAAATAAATGCAAGGATCCCTGTCCGGGAATATGCGGCCAAAACGCGCGATGCGATGTGGTAAATCACATCCCCGTCTGCTCTTGCCCGTCTGAATACATTGGCGATCCATTCGTCAACTGTCGAGTCCAACCCACAGGTATACCAAACATGTTTTCTCTATTCTTTAATGTTCCATTTAATGATTCTACTTCAATAAGCTTCAAGCTTTAGCGATCATTTCGCAATTAATCGAAAAGAGATTAATTCTCGTGTGTGCTGCAGTGCCGCAATCCCGAAAGGATCCGTGCACATCCTCACCCTGCGGACCGAACAGTCAATGTCGCAGCATCGAGGATCATGCCGTGTGCTCATGTCTCCAAGGTTACCTCGGTTCTCCACCGTCCTGCAGACCGGAATGCGTTGTCAGTTCCGAATGTCCGCCAACGCGAGCTTGCGTGAATAAGAAGTGCACAGACCCATGCTTGGGTTCCTGCGGCTTGAACGCGAGATGCGAAGTGATCAACCATTCGCCAATATGCAGCTGCCTGCCTGGACAGACTGGAGACCCGTTCAGAAGTTGTTATGATATTCCAAGTAAGAAAATGGATCAATACAACTCTACAGAGAGGATTATATTAGATTATACGAAATATAATCTCGTTATGCCAACGATTAATTTCTTATTTTATTAATTATCACGCGAGAGATTAAACGCAAGAAATATTAGCTTGTGAGATATCTCACAATTGGCAGATGCAGAAACTGTATCGATGTTTCAGTACCACCGGAGCCTAAGGGCCAGGATGATCCTTGCAATCCTTCGCCATGCGGACCGAACGCACAGTGTCAAAACGTAAACAGACAGCCGTCATGCTCTTGTCTGCCCACATATGTCGGTACTCCGCCATCATGCCGACCGGAATGCCTCATCAACCCTGATTGTTCCGCAGAAAAATCCTGCATCAATATGAAGTGCAAAGATCCTTGCCCGGGATCCTGTGGAGACAATGCCGAGTGTAAGGTGGTCAATCACGCAGTGACTTGCTCATGCAAGATCGGATATACAGGCAACCCGTTCGTGCAATGCGTGCTTGAAGGTATGCTTGACTTGGATCTTAGCTTTAATTCACGTTCTGTCTGACGCATATCTCTGCGTTAACATACTTCTTAAAACCTAACATTTCGAGATCACTGTACGATCAATCAAATCTTTTGCTCCACAGAGGAAACGATCAATCCATGCGAGCCTTCACCCTGCGGCGCCAACGCGATTTGTCAACAGCGAGATAACGCGGGAGCTTGCATATGTATTGACGACTATCATGGAAATCCCTACGAGGGTTGTCAGCCAGAATGCGTGCTAAGTGCGGATTGTCCCACGAACAAGGCCTGCGTCCGCAACAAGTGCAACGATCCTTGCCCGGGCGTATGTGGCGTTCGAGCGCAGTGTTCCGTCATCAATCACATTCCCACGTGTACCTGCGAACCGGGATACATCGGAGATCCGTTCACGATATGCACCCTCCAACCGGAAGCGGATACCGAGCCTAACGTGAAGGACCCGTGCTCGCCCACACCTTGCGGGCCGAACAGCCTGTGCCGCGCCGTGAACAATCAGGCTGTGTGCACGTGTCAGGAATCTTTCGTGGGGGTCCCGCCGAACTGCAAGCCGGAATGCGTCGTTAATTCGGAGTGCCCGCAGAACAGAGCTTGTCATAAGTACAAGTGCACGGATCCGTGTCCCGGTACTTGTGGGGTGGAAGCCGATTGTCGCGTCATCAATCACAACCCACTCTGCAGTTGTCCGCAAGGGAGAACGGGCGATCCGTTCTCGCGATGCTTCCCTCAACCAGGTATTGATTTTCTCATGAGTGTTATACAAAGATAATTATTAATTCGATGTTGAAATAATTGTTGGTGGATTTATCTTGCTCTTCAACTCCGTCCATCCTTGCACAGTCGAGATATATCGACGACAGGAAATTTCAGATAGTTTATGTATAAGTTAAGTATAAGGAAAGTTATTTATATGTCACTTTACAGTTGTGCCGATGCCACCGGTAGACCCTTGCTTCCCCAATCCATGTGGACTCTACGCCGAATGCAAGGTTGTCAACGATCAAGCCGCGTGCACCTGCCTGAAGAATTACATAGGAATACCACCCAATTGCCGTGCGGAATGCGTGGTTAATACGGACTGCCCGTCTGATCAAGCTTGCATCTCGGAGAAATGTCGAGATCCCTGCGTTGGCTCTTGCGGTCAGAATGCTGACTGCCGCGTTCAGAATCACATACCAGTCTGTTTGTGTCAACCCGGATATTCCGGCGATCCGTTCACTCTGTGCACGATATTTAAGGGTGCGTATTTTCGTTAATAACTTTCGAAGCAAATTTCTATGCATCATCGAAGATAATCGATTCCTTGAAAATATTCGTATCTCGTTGTCCATGAAAAAACACGTTCTCGAAATTACATAAAGCTGCAAGATATACGAAAATTGTCTCGAACTCGTTTATTCGCAACTTTGCGAATTGTTGTTACAGAACAACCAAAGGTCCCCGAAGATCCCTGCAATCCGTCACCTTGCGGACCCAATGCGGCGTGCAACGAAGGTGTGTGCACTTGTCTCCCCAACTACTTTGGAGATGCGTACTCGTACTGCCGACCAGAATGCACAATGAATTCCGAATGTCCCCGCATCAAGACGTGCATCAATCAAAACTGCGTGGATCCTTGTCCAGGCACGTGCGGACGTGACGCACGCTGCGACGTCGTCAATCACATCCCAATGTGCAGCTGCCCGCCTGGCTATACCGGAAATCCGTTCCTCCTATGTCGACCGCATATACCAGATGGCAAGTTCATAAATATTATATGCACATACATGTGTATTTCCTAATCAATCTTTTAAATCATATTTCAAGCGAAAGACAGAATACTGATGCAAGTTATTCATCGCTCTTGTTACACGAAATGTAGACGAAACGTTATTGAATATTCGTTACTGTCGGATTAATTTACGGCGCATATGACAAATCGACAACGCCGTGATCGGTACTGTTCATTTTCAGATACCGTTAAGCAGTCCTGCACGCCTTCGCCTTGCGGGCCGAACAGCGTTTGCAAGATCGTCAATGATCACGCCGTATGCTCATGCCAGCCTGGTCTGATAGGCAATCCACCTGCCTGCAGACCAGAATGTGTCGTCAGCGCCGATTGTCCGTTGACACAGGCGTGTTTGAACAATAAATGTCAGGATCCTTGCCCAGGCACGTGCGGACAGAACACAAACTGCCAAGTGGTCAATCATAATCCAATATGCAGTTGCGCCGAATCCTTCACGGGCGATCCGTTCACCATTTGCTACCCGCAACCAAGTAAGTCCGTTGTCGATCTCGCTCCTATCACTGCAATATTGATTCAATTGAACACCCGATCAATTTATCGACGATAAGGTTTGAAAAAATCTAAAGAGTCATTAGCCTCAATTAAAACTCGAAATTAATGCTCGAATGCTTGCAGAAACACCACCAACGCCGACGAATCCGTGCCTACCATCGCCCTGCGGCCCCAACGCCGAGTGTCAAGTGAGAGGCGACAGTCCCGCTTGCTCGTGCATCGAAAATTACGTCGGTCTGCCCCCGAATTGCAGACCGGAGTGCACCATCAATCCCGAGTGTCCGCCGCAATTAGCATGTATGCAACAAAAGTGCCGCGATCCGTGCGTCGGTCTGTGCGGTCTGAATGCTCAATGCTCGGTAGTGAATCATCATGCAGTTTGTGCGTGCCTCAGCGGATACACCGGAAATCCATTCAGCGCCTGCGAACGAGTACCCGAGAGTGAGTACACGTATCTTTCATTCATGCCTATTCGTTATCCATTCCGCAAATGTCGCCGTTTGCATGCGGGCGCGACAGGTAAGTGCTTCCGTTCCCTTTGTGACTAATGATAATAAGCCAAGACGGTAGCTCGTGAGTTTTCTGTCTGTCTGACTTGCTCTGTTATTCGGCTCTCGCCATTTCGTCGAGAAGCGGAGAATCTTACGATTTACTAAAACATCTTGACGTAACATTCTGAAATAACATTCTAAAATATATCAAAAAGTTAAATTGATCATAAACGTATTAAAGTTGAATTGAATTATGAACGAGAGACTATGTCTTATCGAACATCGACATATTCCGAAAATCAGCGAAGCTTTCAGTACTGTTTTAATGAGTACCATACCGTCCTGTCCCGTTATTATTAGACATTACCGCCTATATAGCTTGAAAGCTCGCGTTAGATTGCACCAGCGCATTCTAACGAGAATATAAGAACAATGCGAAAGAATGCGCGCGATAACGTCATAGCCGTGAAAAGTCTCTAACAGAGAAGATGAATCGCGAGCGAGGTGGTGGGGGCCTATAGATATTAGGCTCTTTTAGGCTCTAATTGCACTCATCGCCATAAAAATGGAAACCAATAACATAGGATTAGGTGTGCTCCTGAGTCCCTAATCGATTAACTGGATAAATACCACTCAACACGCACTCACCCCCATGCCTGAGCGTACTGACCCAAAACCCTAACGCAGAACAAAGAAATAATGATAGGCAATCACGGAATCACTGGTGGCGGGGCCTATATATTCATAGGCTCTAGACTGCACTCACCCCCTAATGAACAGCGAGCAACTAAGCGATGGAACTCCAATCCCTGCGATTAATCGTTGAAACGTTTACACACGCACTGACCCGTTCAATCGAACCCGTTGAAGACCTACTCACACGCAAAGCACCCTGATCCATGACATATGTTGCGGACCTGCAAATAGCAAATAATTTCATTGCACATACTCGTGATATATCCACGTTCCCCATAAAAAATGCAACAAACGCAATTCCTTAACAGGAGAAATGATTTAACCAAACCGACGAATGATATCACTTGCAAGCACAAAGCAGAATAACAATCCTGAAAAATAATATATCAGTTAATCGCCAAAGTTTAATAATAATGATTCATCATCGGCCACCCTTGTAATTAACTCGATTAATTGATAGAAGACATCGAACGAAGCTTGAGGAAACAACCGCTGATATAATGCGCCACTAAAAAAAACCTGCAGATTTTACAGGATAGTAATGAATATCCAAGTGAATACCCAAGTTAACGATGATAATCCATGTGAAAACCACACGACGCACTATCACGCAAAGCTTGTCGCTTACGAGAAGATCGAACTAATCGAAAGAACGAAGCGCGAAAACGAGAGAGAACAGATAGAGAGCAGAGGAAGCCTAATCCCAGCACCAGCTTTGCAACAGAACGCTGCATGCTCAATTAAGTCTAAATTTCTTTTTTTTTTCTATCAGAGACACCCCTAGATGTTAGAAAACCGTGCGAGCCCTCCCCGTGCGGTCTCAATGCCGTTTGCCGCGAAAACAACGGCGTTGGCTCGTGCACTTGTCTGCCGGACTATCTAGGCGATCCCTACGAGGAATGCAGACCCGAATGCACGCAAAATTCTGACTGTTTGACGAGAATGGCGTGCGTGGGCCTGAAATGCCGAGACCCTTGCCCAGGAACTTGTGGAGTGAATGCCCAATGCCAGTCAGTTAATCATTTGCCGATCTGTAATTGCATACCCGGTTACACCGGCAATCCCTTCACGTACTGCTCTCTGATAGTCGAGACTCGTAAGCTTTACCTCTCTGATCAGATATTTCAAAAATCGGTTTCATGACATAGACGCCACTGAACATTGCAAAATCAATTTAAAGAATACTTGAAGCACGATTTAGCTTGAATATTTGTTTTTTGTAAGAGAGAGAAGCTTGTCAGAGCAGTAGTCAATCTGAGTTGTTAATCTGAATGAAATTTTCTCAGTGGTGTCTGTCTATGAAACAGACAAACATGTTGGTCTTATTATTCACACACAGGATATAGCCTATGACAATATTTTTCTTCACACAGCCGTCCCGACAAACCCCTGCAGCCCGTCCCCCTGCGGACCAAATAGCAAATGCCAGAACGTAAATAGTCTCGCCGTTTGTACCTGTCTCCCCAACTTTATGGGCAATCCCCCCAACTGTCAAGCTGAATGCGTAGTGAACAGCCAGTGCTCTCGGGATCTCGCTTGCATCAATCAGAAATGCAGGTCGCCCTGCCCGGATCCATGCGGAATAAACACTCAATGCAAAGTGATCAATCATAGTCCTATCTGCACCTGCAATCTCGATTATACCGGGGATCCCTTTATAAGATGCTTCCCCGCCCCACGTAAGAATTCTTTGTCTCTTTCGTCAGCTTTGTGCTCTTTAGACTCTTCATCGATCTCATACAGTAATCTCTCATGAATTCATAATCCATTACTTCATTTTCACGTCGATCAGTACTATCAAGGGCATTACGATTGGCTTAACTTCATGTAACGATTCATTCCAAGTTCATCCTCGCGATCTCATCGTCGTGTGCTCATCACGCACGGCGTTATTCATATCATCATTCGTCATCGCATTTCTTTTCATCATAAACGCCCTCATCGTAGACGCAATTAATTTATTGCTGAGCTCAAGATCTCTCAAGAACAAACGAAGCGCACAGTGGTGGCTCGTTACGCCAATCTCGCTGTTGGATTTCAGAACCGTTGCCGGATTATCCCATAGTTCCCACAGATCCGTGCGTGCCGTCACCATGCGGCATGTACGGAGAATGCAGAAACATCGGTGGCATGGCATCATGCTCCTGTCTGGCGACCTACAGGGGTTCGCCTCCAAACTGCCGCCCCGAATGCCGCGTGAATTCCGAGTGCGCGATGAATCTCGCCTGCAGCAACGAGAAGTGCAGAGATCCCTGTTTGGGCTCTTGCGCTATCACTTCGTTGTGCACGGTCCACAATCACGTGCCCGTGTGCACCTGTCCCGAGGGATACACCGGCGATCCCTTCAGCAATTGCTATCTCAGACCGATCACAAGTAAGGAGAGAGTTCAGTCTCCAGAGGAGACTTTAATATTCCTTGAGAAGAGAGATGAGACGCTAAGCCTTCGTTCCATCATGATGCTCACCCTCGAACCTGCGTTCTTTTGTAGCGACACCCATGTTTGCCGACCCTTGTGACCCGAATCCCTGTGGACCGAACGCGCGATGCAACAACGGCGTTTGCACGTGTCTGCCCGAGTACCAGGGTGACCCCTACGTGAGCTGTCGGCCTGAGTGCATCACGAACACGGATTGCGCACACAATCGCGCGTGTATACGCAATAAATGCGTGGATCCTTGTCCAGGCACATGCGGCCGAAACGCATTGTGTTCCGTATACAATCACATACCCATGTGCACTTGTCCGGTCAGAATGACCGGCAACGCGTTCGTCCAGTGTTCCATTGCTGAAGGTAATCAGTCAATCAGTGCAGCTTAACAATCTTTACGCTGAAGACGTTTCAGTCGTGTTGTATCGATAATGATAATCGTAGTATTAATCCTTTCTGTGGTATTGCAAAAATGCAAATGACCCCGAAATGCCCGACAGCGTTTAAACAATCCTCGAGGATCAGTATTCTGCTATTATCGTTATCAATATTGCGTCGACTTGCGTCATGCCTTTAAAAGCAAAATGTAAGATCACCATCACGTCCAATGCAGATACGCCCAAAGGAAATCCCTGCTCGCCCTCACCCTGCGGACCCAACAGCCTTTGCCGCGAGAATAACGGGCAACCAGTATGCTCCTGCGTGTCAGGATTCCTTGGTGTACCGCCGGCATGTAGGCCAGAATGCACTATCAGTTCCGATTGTCCCCTAACAGAAGCCTGCAGCAATCAAAAGTGCATAAATCCCTGTCTCGGCGCGTGTGGAATTCGCGCTACTTGCCAAGTGATCAATCACAATCCCATTTGCAACTGTGGAGAATCTCTCGTCGGAGATCCGTTTATTCGATGCATCCCACGACGTAAGAAATATGTTCTAGTTTCCTCTAGCAAACATCAACCAACAGTTAGAACAGTTAAAATTTTCTTACATATCTGAATTACATATCTTTCACTTTCTCTCTATAAGGATTTAATCGCATTTCCATCGTAAACGTTGTGTTTTTTCGTGAACAAAATGATTTACACATTTCGAAGGAATCATAACGCGATAATCGCTATAAACTCTAAAAAGCTTTTCTTATCGGCTGCAATCTCCTTTTCTGTTAGCACCCGAACCCGTGGAACAAACCAATCCCTGCGTACCGTCCCCTTGTGGACCGAACACCGAGTGTCGAGTCATAGGTGACAGTCCCTCGTGTTCGTGTCTAGCGGAATTCCTGGGTTCACCGCCCAATTGTAGGCCAGAGTGTATTAGCAACAGCGAGTGTTCCTTCCATTTGGCCTGCATGAATCAGAAATGCAGGGATCCTTGCGAAGGCTCGTGCGGACTCAATGCCGAATGCCGTGTGGTGAGCCACACACCTATGTGCGTCTGTCCCACCGATTTCACTGGCGATCCGTTCACGCAGTGTACGATAAAACCACGTAAGCATCGATTCGTACGCGTTTCTATTTTAATTAGTTAAAATTTGATTGGGGAAGTAATCTCTTACTTATACGTTTATGTCACATATGACTGTAATCATAATTTGTGCCAGATCAGACTTCGTGAATCGCGATACAGACGTTTTTCCTAGTTTCCCCAATCTTTGTTAAAAAATCGTTGAGGATGAGTCGTCTCGAAGGAATATTTTCTTAATTCATATTGTCACGCTCTCTTTCCAGCTACACCAATTCCACAATCGCCCTGTAAACCATCGCCTTGCGGTTTTAACGCTATTTGCAAGGAACAGCGTGGTGCCGGATCTTGCTCTTGTTTACCGGATTACATCGGCAACCCTTACGAGGGATGTCGACCCGAATGCGTTATCGATACGGATTGCATATCTACTCTTGCTTGTGTACAGTCGAAGTGTAAAGATCCATGTCCTGGCGTTTGCGGACAGTTCGCCGAGTGCCAAGTTATCAATCACCGACCGACTTGCACGTGTATTCCCGATTATAGCGGCAATCCTTTCCAATATTGCACCGTAATTCGCGATATTGGTACGCAGTTTGTTCACACTTCAATATCATTATCTGTTGAAGTATTTTGAGTATTATTTTTTATATTCAATTCGTTAAAGCTCAAGTATTGAATTATTTTCAAGTAATGTCGCTTCCGGTAGATCTTTCACATATATTTATCATTCCAGTTGATATCCCGAAAGACGTTTGTAATCCGTCACCCTGTGGACCGAACAGTCAATGTCGCGTTAACAATAATCAGGCGGTTTGTTCCTGCCTTCCGAATTTCATGGGTAGCCCACCCGCGTGTCGCCCGGAATGTGTGACCAGCTCAGATTGTCCGCTCGCGCTTGCCTGTACGAATCAAAAGTGCCAGGATCCCTGTCCCGGATCATGTGGCAGGAATTCGAATTGCAGAGTCATCAAGCACAACCCGATTTGCTCCTGCAAGAACGGCTACACCGGCGATCCATTTACCGTTTGCTTCCAAACGCCTGGTACGAACCGCAACTCTCGTTTAACGTCTGAATTGATTTGCCCAAATAAATGTACATTCGAATCTCGATACAGCGCTTGTTTGGAAAAAAATACTACTTCGCGAGATTACGATATAACTTTACGGTTTAATTCCTCCCGAAGCAATGGATATTCGTCGCCGGTAATTGACAAACCCAGTTCCCGGCTGTTAATGGGAATTTTCTCCGCTTTCGGTTTCAATTCGCAGAAGATCTCGCTGTACCGGGATTGGACTGTAATCGCGAATACGTTATTAGATTTGAATGACAAGCTTGCCGTGACTGCTAGACTATTTATTCTCGTGATTACAGCGACGCCGCCCGTTGTAAATGACTATGCGCGGGATCCGTGCGTACCGTCGCCTTGCGGTGCGTTTTCCGAATGTCGTGACATAGGAGGGATACCGTCATGTTCTTGCTTACCAACGTACAGAGGCAGTCCGCCCAATTGCAGGCCGGAATGCACGATCAACACCGAGTGCCCGGCCAATATGGCTTGTATGCAACAAAAGTGTAGAGATCCCTGTCCCGGCTCATGCGGTATAATGGCCCAATGCAGTGTCGTAAATCACGTGCCGATTTGCTCGTGTTTGCCCGATTACACCGGCGATCCCTTCGTCGGTTGTTCCATGAGACCACGTAAGAGCTCGGCGAACGATACGCGACGATTATAATGATTGTTATGTATTCGAGCCCTTTCTCACACAACATGTCATTACAGCCGTCATCGCGCCAATTGAATCGGATCCTTGTGTGCCCAGTCCTTGTGGGCCGAACGCGCAATGCAACAGGGGAGTTTGCACTTGCATAACGGAATATTTCGGGGATCCTTACAGCGGCTGTCGCCCGGAATGCGTGTTGAATAATGATTGCGCCAATGCACTGGCATGCGTGCGGAACAGATGCGTAGATCCCTGTCCAGGCATTTGCGGTCAAAATGCCGTGTGCAATGTATATAATCACGTGCCAATGTGCAGTTGCCCGTCCGGGATGGATGGGAATGCCTTCGTCCTGTGTTCTCCCGTTCAAGGTATTCTTTTGAGATGTAATCAGTGGTATGGGAGTTCCCGTCCAATTTTCGCGCCATCCACTTGCGTTTCCGTAAGTAAAACCAATCGTGTCTCCGATCGTGTTGTAGTGCCCGCCATTAGAGACCCTTGTAACCCGTCTCCCTGCGGTCCGAACAGTCAATGTCGGCAAAATAACAATCAGGCGGTATGCAGTTGCATAAACGGATTTGTCGGAGCACCACCAACCTGCAGACCCGAGTGCGTGATCAGTTCGGATTGTCCGAAGAACGAGGCGTGCAATAATCAGAGATGCCGCGATCCTTGCCCGGGAAGTTGTGGGCGCAATACCATTTGCAACGTCATCAATCACAATCCCGTTTGCTCTTGCCAGCCTGGAATGACCGGGGATCCATTTATCAATTGCTTCCCAACTCGTAAGGAAACTATTTTGCCGAAAATATTCGCAAGCAATTAATTTCTCGTGCTATCCTGTCTATCTCGTGCGATTTCGCGTTAATCGATTATCCTTGTTAATTTTGAAGCCGCGGAACCGCCGCCAGTGCTTAATCCTTGTCAACCATCGCCATGTGGACCGAACGCGCAATGCCAGGTCATCAATGACCAAGCTTCCTGCTCGTGCTTGCAAGAATTTATCGGATCGCCACCGAACTGCCGGTACGAATGTATCAGCAACAGCGAATGTTCGAATAAACTGGCCTGCATCAATCAAAAGTGTCGCGACCCCTGTATCAATGCCTGCGGGGTCAATGCTGTGTGCAATGTTGTCAGCCACACGCCCATGTGCGCATGCACGCCCGGTTATACTGGCGATCCGTTCACGCAGTGTTCTCCTCAACAATGTAAGAAAATTAATGAGAACTTAGACGCGATATCCAAAGGAATCAAACAGCTTCGCTCCATTTCAGTTAATTCAGCAAACTCCTCGTTTCGATATTTATTCTAAAAAAAACTATGAAATTAATCCAAAATTAAATCATTAGAGGACTTAAAAGGACTTCAATTCGCGATTGATACATTTTTCTCAGAGTGGATAATCGCCATTCTGTACTTTCATTTTAGTCGACATACAACCAAACGCACCTACGCCATGCACACCGTCTCCATGCGGCGCGAACGCGATATGCAGAGTCCAGCAAAACGCTGGTTCCTGCACGTGTTCGGCCGATTATATAGGAAATCCTTACGAGGGTTGCAGACCTGAGTGTACGCTCAATTCCGATTGTCCGTCCAATCAAGCGTGCATCGGCTCGAAATGCAGAGATCCGTGTCCGGGAACGTGCGGCCAGAACGCGCAATGCTATGTGATCAATCACTCGCCAACCTGCACCTGTCTTGAGCGATACACCGGAAATCCGTTCATATTCTGCAATCCCGTTCCCGATACGCGTAAGAGATCGTTTAATTTCCTCTCTTCCGTCTCAGGGTAGCGATTATGTGGCTAATATCGATTTTCTTACAGCGGTCATATCAGATAATGTCAATCCATGCCAACCGTCCCCTTGTGGCCCTTATAGTCAGTGTAGAGCAAGCAATGGTCAAGCCGTTTGTTCTTGCCTTCCAACTTATCTGGGCGCACCTCCAGGTTGTAGACCTGAGTGTACAGTTAGTACGGATTGCGCGACAAGTCTTGCTTGCGAGAACAACAAATGCGTCGACCCATGTCCTAACTCATGCGGTCAGGGAACGACATGCAGAGTTGTGAACCATAGCCCAATATGCATGTGTAAACCTGGATTCAGCGGTGATCCGTTCGTACGCTGTTCATTTGTGCCACGTAAGCGGAGCAAATTTTATACGCACCGTAACATTCATTTTCGGAGTTCATTATTTTTATATTTCAGAAGAATGCGTGCATCCTATTGTCCTTCGCGACAAAAATTTGCTTTGATTATGAAGTATTCGCATCAACGAGTTGCATTCTAAAAAAGCATTCCGTTAACAGTTCCGAGATTTAGAGATTCTACTTTAAATTTTAGCTGCTCCGTTACCAAGCCCGCCTATGGACCCTTGTATACCATCCCCATGCGGAAGCAATTCGCAGTGTCGCAATATCAACGGTTACCCGTCTTGCTCTTGTATGATCAATTACATCGGCACACCGCCGAATTGTCACCCGGAATGTATCATTCCTGCCGATTGTCCGAGCAATCAAGCTTGCATTCGCGAGAGATGTCAAGATCCGTGTCCAGGTTCCTGCGGTTTGAATGCAGATTGCACTGTTCACAATCACATTCCTATCTGCAGATGTATAAATGATTATACCGGCGATCCCTTTATCGGTTGTCAGCCTATGCCAATCAGTAAGTTATACCGAGTATCCTCACAGGTTTATTGCCTTCCTTATTACGATCCTAACTCGCAATCGCTATTACGTAGACATCGAGCCGGTACAGAGACCTGATCCGTGCAGTAGTTCACCCTGCGGAGCCAATGCTCGATGCAACAATGGCATTTGTACCTGCATACCCGAGTACTTTGGTGATCCGTACATCGGCTGCCGACCAGAATGCGTGCTCAGCACGGATTGCTCGGCTGACAGAGCATGCATACGCAACAAGTGCATGGATCCATGTCCGGGTACCTGCGGACAGAACAGTCTGTGCAGTGTAATCAATCACACGCCGATGTGCAGTTGCCCGCCCGGTACTGCTGGAAACGCATTCATCTCTTGCGATGTAATGAGAGGTATGATGATGAGAAGAACCAGAAACGAGATAACCAAGCCAACTTAAATAAAACCAATAAGATTCTCTAACGAAAGTATTAATCCACCTACGCAGTCCCGCCCGTGACGAGACCGTGCAGTCCGAGTCCCTGCGGTCCGAACAGCATATGTCGAGAATTAAATGGACAAGCGGTGTGCACCTGCGCGCCCGAGTTTCTCGGATCGCCACCCCTTTGCCGACCTGAATGCACGCTTAGCTCAGACTGCCGGCAGAATGAAGCTTGCGCCAATCAGAAATGCAGAGATCCTTGTCCCGGCACGTGCGGCATCCAAGCGAGATGCATGGTCGTCAACCACAATCCCGTCTGCTCGTGCCCCGAGAGTTACACGGGCGACCCATTCATCAGATGCGACGTCATGAGTAAGCAATCTGTGCAGTGCGTAGCGTAAATCCATTGACCTGTTGCTCGCTAAAGCTGCGATCTATTGTCACCCTATCTAGAACCAGTGATTACCCAGCCAGTGAACCCTTGCCAACCCTCACCCTGCGGTCCGTACGCTCAGTGCCAGGTCATCAATGATCTACCGTCCTGCTCGTGCTTATCCGAGTACAAGGGCGCGCCCCCATACTGCCGACCTGAGTGCGTTTCTAATCCCGAATGCCCCGGTCACCTGAGTTGCGTGCAGCAAAAGTGCAAAGATCCCTGCCCAGGCCTCTGCGGGGAGAATGCGGAGTGCCATGTAGTCCAGCATATACCTCATTGCGTCTGTACCTACGATCTCACCGGTGACCCGTACACGCGTTGCATACCGATACGTAAGAGCAATTCCACGAAACGTCATGGATTGATTTGACCTTCGCGCGCTAAGTTCTTGCTTAATTCGTATGCCCTTTACACTGTTTTAGCGCCCAGAGTGGAACCGACACCGTCGCCCTGCGCGAATCTCGAATGCGGTACGAACGCGATTTGTAGAGAACGAGACAATATCGCGATCTGCCAATGCACCGATAACTATATCGGCAACCCATACTTGGCGTGCCGACCCGAATGCGTCATTAATCCCGACTGCCCGTCCAACTTGATGTGCGTAAGAAACAAATGTGTGAATCCTTGCGCCGGCATGTGCGGCCAGAACGCTCAATGCTCGGTTGTCAATCACCAACCGATGTGCACATGCTTCCCCGGATATACCGGAGACCCGTTCGTTACGTGTTCCCTGGAGAGTAAGTGTCCTCATTCATATAGACTCTGATATTTAGTGAGATTTTTTTATATTAAATAACGCTGTCTTTGAAAAAAAAGGGAAACAGTTTTGGTAATTGAATTATATGTTGAAGAGATAACGATAGTTCAGTGATCAACGAGTTACGATGAATTCACGATCCCAGAAATTAATCGCATCAATGAAGTTGCCTACTTTTTTTAATTTGCCATTTGGATATGTTACACACGTGCTTATCAACGTATGTTACACTAATACACTACATTTTTCCCAGAAATAATCCCAGACGAAAATGTTTGCGCCCCGTCACCTTGTGGACCCAACAGCAAATGCAAAGAGGTGTCTGGACAGGCTGTCTGTTCATGCCTGCCATCCTACATCGGAACTCCACCTGCGTGTAGACCCGAGTGTGTCGCTAGCTCGGAATGCCCCTCACAGTTAGCATGCCAGGACTACAAATGTGTGAATCCCTGTCCAAGCCCATGCGGACTCAATAGCAATTGCGTGGTTGTTAATCACAGCCCCATCTGCAGTTGTATGCCCAATTACAGCGGAGATCCATTCACGATATGCACGTTGATTCCACGTAAGAATTCAATATCAGAGCGCTGAAAGTGTCCGTACTGCTTACGTCCGCACGATCGTCAACCGTAACTCCAATCTCTTTCAGCCGTGAGACCGCCAATCGCGCTAGACAGAGATCCCTGCGTGCCGTCCCCTTGCGGTAGTTTCTCCCAATGTAGAAATATCGGTGGCTCACCCGCGTGCATCTGTCTGGAGAACTATATAGGCCAGCCGCCCAATTGCAGACCCGAGTGCACCATAAACTCAGAATGCCCGAGCGATAAGGCTTGCGTCAATATGAAGTGCATGGATCCCTGCCCCGGCTCGTGCGGTGTCAACGCCCTGTGCTCGATCATCAATCACATTCCTACGTGCAGATGTCCCGAGGGTTACACCGGCAATACCTTCACCCTTTGCGAGATCATTCCAGCGACACGTAAGCATCACGCGCCAGTCTCACATCAGTGACAGTCGCATGACAGCCTCGAGATCCCAATGCGACGACTCGAAGTCGTTGAATCCCGCGCCATCAGTACATCGATTGTATTTTGCAGCAACTCCGTCTCCAGTTGAAGATGCCTGTGTCCCGTCACCCTGCGGTCCCAACGCGGCATGTTCCGATGGCGTCTGCACTTGTCTGCCAGAGTTCCGAGGAGACCCGTACGTAGGTTGCCGGCCGGAATGCGTCCTGAACGCTGACTGTCCCCGTGACAGAGCGTGCATACGCAACAAGTGCCTGGACCCGTGCCCCGGTGTTTGCGCCGTTAACGCGGTGTGCACCGTGATCGGTCATGTCCCCATGTGCAGCTGCTTCCGTAACATGACCGGCAATGCGTTCGTCCAATGCATGCCTCTACAAGGTATTCCAAGTCCCATTACGCATGTGCGATAGGCACAATCTACCTCAAATCTAACAGCAAAACCATGCGAGACATTTCCCCGCCAGAACTTAGTCCATCGTTTCTCGTAACCGTCAGATATGCCGCCCGCCAACCCGTGCGTTCCTTCACCCTGTGGGCCGAACAGCGAGTGCCGCGTTATAAACAACCAGGCGGTTTGCTCCTGCGTAAGAGGATACCTTGGTAGCCCCCCGACCTGCCGACCCGAATGCATAGTCAGCACGGATTGCCCGCAGAACGAAGCTTGTAGCAACCAGAAATGCACGAACCCTTGCCCAGGAAGTTGCGGAATAGGCGCTTCGTGTCGTGTAGTGAATCATAATCCGATTTGCATTTGTCCTCCCTCACAGACGGGCGATCCCTTCGTTAGATGTTACCAACAACGTAAGTACCGCTCGTCATTGTTATAGCTTCAGAGAACACCCATTGTTTCTCTTTCGCGTGATACGGAACTTTGCCCTTTTAGCGCCAATGCAAACGGAACCTCCAGCCTCTCCCTGCAAACCAGACCCGTGTGGCCCGAACTCGCAGTGCCGACCGCGCGATGACAAATCCGAGTGCGCGTGTTTGCCCGGCTTCATCGGCAGTCCGCCAAATTGCCGAGCGGAATGCGTCAGTAACAGCGAGTGTGCCAATCATTTGGCATGTATCAATCAGAAATGTCAGGACCCATGCGTCGGTTCATGCGGTGCTAACGCTAACTGTTACGTCGTCAGCCACACTCCGATGTGCACGTGCATGAACGGTCACACCGGTGATCCGTTTACGCAATGTGTCTTCAGAGAACGTAAGTATCACTCGAGAACGAAAGCCGAATGAGATTCAGTCTTTTTACAAATAAATCTCGGTAAATTCGATGTAAGACATCTTGTATATCTCGCTACGAATATGAACATATAGGAATTGTTTTCCAGTTAAAAGCAGAGATTATATCGACTTTCGTTTAATCCCCGTTATTACTGAGATTTGAGAGATTTGAGAGAGAGATATTATGCAAAATATCTTTATCAACTTTCCTCATTGATATCGCTTTTTAGCCACGCCATTGCCACCCACACCCGTTGACCCCTGCACTCCATCCCCCTGCGGTTCCAATGCGATATGCAAGGAGTTCAATGGTGCCGGTTCATGCACATGTTTACCGGATTATACCGGTAATCCGTACGAGGGATGCCGGCCGGAGTGCATCCTGAATTCGGATTGTCCTGCCAACTTGGCTTGCGTAAACACTAGATGCAGAGATCCCTGTCCGGGGTCGTGCGGGCGCAATGCGCAATGCCAGGTGGTCAATCACTTGCCAGTGTGCAATTGTTATCCAAGATTCACCGGCAATGCTTTCCTCTACTGCAACCCGATCGAGATAGGTGCGACGCGTAAAGATCAACTAAACTGTTTGTTAACCGTTCGATCCGAATTCGTCCAGTGACCGCGGGATACTTGATTTTTAGAGGGAGATGGTGCTATTAGTTACCCCTGCGAACCATCACCTTGCGGACCCAACAGCAATTGCCGCGTGGTGGACAACACGAGTGTCTGCGCTTGTCTACCTACCTTCCTGGGCAGTCCGCCGAACTGTCGCCCCGAATGTACCGTTAGCGCTGAATGCGCTTTTAATCTAGCGTGCATTCAAAATAAATGCAGCGATCCCTGTCGTGGATTGTGCGGCAGCAACACGAGATGCGAGACGATCAATCATAATCCCATATGCTCGTGCCGGTCTGGCTTCACTGGTGATCCTTTCGTCGCCTGTTTCGAGATGCCATGTAAGAATCATCGAAATTCGGATATCGATGGTAAACCGAGCGAAACGAATCGGAAGGCTGGGAAAAAGATGCTTTCGTAAACTTTTTTCACGTTATCGGATATCTCTGATCTCGCTGATTTTCGAAGCGAGACTCATCTCAGATACATCATTCGAGTATCGATTAATTATTCTCTGCTAATAAACCAGATGCCTTCCATTCTTCTCGTTATGTGCTCCGATCGAGACGATTGTATTATCAGAGATAAGTTCATTCGTTCAGTTTGCTGAACGAAACACGTATTCATATGTTTGTAGTTAAAGATGAAGACCTTCGCCCGTTCGTGAATCCCTGCGCGCCCTCACCCTGCGGACCCTACTCGGAATGTCGCGACATCAACGGCCAAGCATCTTGCGCGTGTATAGCCACGTATATAGGAACGCCGCCCAACTGCAGACCCGAATGTTTAATCAATTCGGAATGTCTGAGCAATCAGGCATGTATACAGAAAAAGTGCCGGAATCCCTGCGACGGAGTTTGCGGGGTAGGGGCAGTTTGTAACGTGATCAATCATACGCCCACATGTTCCTGTCCCAACGGGTTCACCGGGGACTCGTTCGTGATATGTAGACTGATTCCGGAGGAAGGTAAGACAACGTTGGACAACGAATATCTCCTATGACAATTACATTTTTTTCCCTTAACAGACCTCTCACTGAAATTAATCGAAATTAATTCTGAATTAATCGATCAGACGAAGAAGGCACCTTAGAGCGCGAACTTTAGAGGCTTCTCGCGAGGCTTATAATCCTGAAGAATCCGCGTATACAGCCGCGCCGTCGAACTAAACGCTGAAAATCATTTCTCAGACACAACAGTATCCGTTCCGGATCCGTGCTCCAATTGCGGCACAAATACGCGATGTGTCAACGGTGTGTGCACCTGCCTGGCCGAGTATCAGGGAGATCCATACCTGGGATGCCGTCCGGAGTGTGTCCTGAATCCCGATTGTCCGCGAGACAGGGCTTGCGTTAGGAACAAGTGCCGAGACCCGTGCGACGGGATCTGCGGTCTCAACGCTCTGTGCTCCGTCGTAAATCACATACCGATCTGCACCTGTCCTCCAGGAATGTCAGGCAGCGCGTTCGTAATGTGTGCCCCGATAACAGGTACGCGATTGACGAGATCTCGAGGCCAGACGTGCGTTTAGTTCGCAATTTGAGATTTGTTATTCCGCAAGTTGTACGTAACCGTGCATTTTCCCCGACACATTCAGCGCCAGTACCGAAAGATCCGTGCAATCCAACGCCGTGCGGACCGAACAGCCAGTGTCGAAGGATAAACGAGCAAGCTGTGTGTTCGTGCATCCCTGGATATCTAGACGTGCCGCCCAACTGCCGAGCTGAGTGCACTGTCAATTCGGATTGTCCAACTAGCATGGCCTGCAATAATCAGAAATGCATAGATCCGTGTCCAGGAACATGCGGTATCAGAGCCCAGTGCACTGTAGTTCTCCACAACCCGATCTGTTCTTGCCTCTCCGAACTCACCGGCGATCCTTTCGTTCAATGCTTCCCGAGACGTGAGTAATTCGAGTAGTACTCGTTAATCGTATCAGGTGACACTGATCGTCAGGTGAAAAATTGTGTTCCCCAATTGTGTTTCTTTGTATCTGACAGCGGCGGAGCCTCCAATCCCGGTTAATCCCTGCGATCCATCCCCCTGTGGACTCAACAGTAGATGTCAGGTCATAAACAACGCACCTTCGTGCTCCTGCTTGCCAGAATTCATCGACAATCCGCCGAACTGTAGACCGGAATGCGTCAGTAACAGCGAGTGTTCCACGCATTTGGCGTGTATCAATCAAAAATGCCGCGATCCTTGCCCGGGTTCTTGCGGAATTAATTCCGACTGTCGGGTCATAAGTCACACGCCTATGTGCGTGTGCCTCGTCGGATTCGAGGGTGATCCGTTCGTGCTATGCAATCCCAAGCAAAGTAAGTGCAGTAGACATTCGTTCGAGAAATAATTTGAAATTACGAGATGCACTCTCAGTCACAGAACTCATGATAAATTTGAAACCGTTGAGGATAAATGGCGGTCGAATTAAATTAGAATAACTGAGTTAAGGCATAATAATATATATTATTTATTACCGCTGCTGTATTTACGTATCCAAAGATATTCATCCGAAAGTCGATTATCTCACTTGGAGTAATTTCTTGCCATGCGTTTCAAATTTATCTGTTTTCTAGTGACTCGTTAAAATCTGGTTTACTCAAAGCGGAAAGTATATTCGAGATGTTTGTATAGGTGATGTCGTAAACACTGTAAAACCAACGCCCTGCATTCCATCACCGTGCGGCTTTAACGCGATGTGCCGCGAACAAAACGGCGTCGGTTCTTGTACCTGTCTACCGGATTACTTAGGCAATCCATACGAAGGCTGTCGACCGGAGTGCACGATAAATACCGATTGCGCCGCGGATCGAGCCTGCATCGGATCCAAGTGTCGGAATCCTTGCCCAGGTTTCTGCGGATACAATGCGATCTGTCAAGTAATGAATCACGCGCCGTTGTGCACGTGCCAGCCCGGCTATAGCGGCAATCCGTTCGTCTCTTGTAACAGAATCGTGCAGGATACGAGTAAGTGCAATTCGAGTTCCTGAAAAGACGCATGATCTAACGATTAATCCTGATGCGCGCAATTTTCGAGATTAGCGATCCTTCAAAATCGATCCGCGATCTCGAATTGGAAATCTGGAAGGGCCTAATTTTAGACTTCTCTTTTCTAGCGGAAGAACGTAATCCGTGCAGTCCCTCTCCCTGCGGGCTTAACAGCCAGTGCCGCGAATTGAACGGTCAGGCGATATGCTCTTGCTTGCCCACGTTTATCGGAACTCCTCCGAACTGCCGTGCCGAATGCACCGTTAGCTCCGATTGTCCTGTGAACCGCGCGTGCAAAAACCGTAAATGCGCGGATCCGTGTCCGGGTATCTGCGGCATCAACGCGCGATGCGAAGTGATCAATCATAGTCCGATCTGCAGCTGTAACGCTGGTTTCACTGGTGATCCCTTCGTGACTTGCTTCCAACTTCGTAAGTATATGCCCTCGAGTTCACTCGGTCTGCTGAATGTCTCGCGATATTCAGATATGAACCGCAATGCGATACGTAACTGCGATAGTTAAGCGGATGCTATTCGTTCACAGAGATGGACAAAGACACCCCCTTGGCACCAACAAACCCCTGCGTTCCATCCCCTTGCGGGCCATTCGCCACCTGCCGCGACAGTGGCTATGCGGGCGTGCCGACGTGCACTTGTCTGGAGAATTACATCGGTAATCCCCCGAACTGTCGGCCCGAGTGTACCGTAGATTCCGAGTGCAGCAACGACAGGGCATGCTTGAGACAAAGATGCAGAGATCCATGTCCGGGATCGTGTGGCATCGGTGCGCAATGTCTCGTGGTCAATCACATGGCGGTCTGTCTCTGCCCGAAAGGCTACACTGGTGATCCGTTCGCCAATTGCTTCCCGGAACCACCCCGTAAGCGCTCAGTGGCCTTCATTTCGTAATACATCACCCCATGCGATGCACGAGAGCGAATTTTAAAAGAAAATTTTTTCAATTAATCGATCAAGTTTCTGATGAACGAAAATCGCGGAACGTAACTATAAATTCATCTTTGATTTCATTTCCGTTTACGCAACGATCGTTCTGTTTTTATCACATGATGGTGATTATTACAAACTGACAGTACATACCGGAATATTCTGGAATATCGTAAATTCAAAGTATAGAACGCAAAATATTGTTACAAGCCGCTTCTCCCAAGAGGGTTCACTCAACTAATGACATTTATAGCCGTGCCTGTGCCACAAGACCCCTGCAATCCATCCCCGTGTGGGGCGAATGCGCAGTGTCGCGATGGGGTATGCACCTGTCTGCCCGAGTATCGCGGCGACCCTTATTCCGCGTGCCGACCCGAGTGCGTGCAAAACCCAGATTGCCCATTGGACAAAGTCTGTCTTCGCAATAAGTGCTACGATCCATGCACCGGAGTGTGCGCTCAGAACGCAAAATGCACAGTCATAAATCACACCCCGATGTGCTCCTGCCCGGACGGAATGTCTGGTAATGCGTTCGCAGTGTGCTTCCCGATCGCAGGTAAACCCATGGACGATCATCAGTTTGGAAATAAAATTCGATCGCAAGTGATTTCTATCCGGAAGTATCGTTTGAAGGATACGAAGTCTCAAGCCATGTCGCTTTTGCAGATACCACCGTCCAAAACCCGTGTAACCCGTCACCCTGCGGACCGAACAGTCGATGCCAGAACGTTAACAATCAGGCGGTATGCTCATGCATAGTCGGTTTCATAGGAAACCCTCCAGCCTGCCGACCAGAGTGCATAGTCAATACCGATTGCGCGCTCAACGAGGCCTGTATCAACATGAAATGCGGCAATCCCTGCCTCGGTGTATGCGGAATATCCGCGCGTTGCCAAGTGCTAAATCACAATCCAGTCTGTAGCTGTCCCCCCGTGTTCACCGGCGATCCGTTCATACGTTGCATACCCAGACGTAGGTTTCTATTGTGTTGATTAATCGGAAATCCGGATTTCCGCAAGTTGCGCTGACCACATAACTACATCGGCGAACTCTATGTATATATATCTTTTTTTATCTTGAAGCGGAGGATGTGCCAAAACCGATAAACCCATGTCAACCATCACCCTGCGGTCCCAATGCCCAGTGTCAAGTCGTCAATGATGCGCCATCGTGCTCCTGTGTGGCGGAATTCATCGGAACGCCACCAAACTGCAGACCCGAATGTATCAGCAACAGTGAATGCCCGAGCCATATGGCGTGCATTAATCGAAAATGCAGAGACCCGTGCCCCGGATCGTGCGGCACTCTATCCGACTGTCACGTTGTCAATCATGTCCCAACTTGTACATGTCGTGTCGGTTACACGGGCGACCCGTTCGTTCAGTGCACGATCATGCCCAGTAAGTTTACAGCCAATTCTTAGGTACCTCGCTTTATGAACACCTCGATAACCGAATTATCGTAATCTGTTCCTGCGAAGAAATCCTGTTTACGTGACCGTTATAGCAACATCGGACCTAGTTAATAGCATTCCGTTAGATTCGCGAATGCGATAATCCACAAATCGATACCAAGAGGACAGAATAAAGCTATGTTTCTTCTAGGCAAACCATTAGAGGCACCAAGTCAACCCTGCCAGCCATCCCCCTGCGGAACAAATGCCTTGTGTCGTGAACAGAACGGCATTGGCTCGTGCACGTGCTTGCCCGAATACATCGGCAATCCTTATCAAGGATGCCGTCCCGAATGTACCATTTCCTCAGATTGTCCCGCGCATTTAGCTTGCATCGGTTCCAAGTGTCAAAACCCGTGTCCCGGTTCATGCGGGACCAACACAAATTGTCAAGTCGTCAATAATGTCCCCGTTTGCACTTGCATCGCCGGCTATACCGGCAATCCATATGTAAACTGCCTCTATCAGATTCCTGAGAGTAAGTAGCACTGCATTGAATATTAATAATTGAATAAATGTCCCATTGCAATCGAGCAAATGAAATAAAGTAAAATGAAACCGCAACGTCACATGATCGTACGCAATTGTAGCTGTGGACGAAGAGCGCGAACCATGCAAACCATCCCCCTGCGGCCCCAACAGTCAGTGCAATAATAACAACGGTCAAGCTGTCTGCTCTTGCTTGCCGCAATTCATCGGAGCGCCACCGAATTGCAGACCGGAGTGCTTAGTAAATTCCGAATGCAGTCCAAATCAAGCATGCGTGAATCAGAAATGCGTAGATCCGTGTGTCGGCACTTGTGGTCGCGACGCCCAATGCAAGGTCGTGCACCATAGTCCTATTTGTGTCTGCGCGAATGGTTTCACTGGTGACCCGTTCATCTACTGCTTCGCAGCGCCCAGTATGTTTCATATAAATCATCATTATTACACGATTGATCAGCAACCTAGTCAGAGACTGATGGAGCCTTTCAATTAAGTTCCTGGGAAAACACGATGATATCTAAATCACAATTTTACGTTTATAAATAAGACAGAGAGAGAGAGAGAGAGCTACATATATCTTTCATCTATATAACTTGGCATGGAAGAAACCTGCGAAAAAGAATTAAATTTGATATCTTATTTATTGACTCTTGACATCCGAAATCTATCGAAAACCTTGATCGGTTTGATCAGCTTCTGACTTCGTTGACATCGATTTTTGGTGCTGATCTATGTATCTTTGTACAGTCCCGCAGCCGGAAGACAAATACCCGAAGGATCCATGCTTCCCGTCACCTTGCGGACCCAACGCCATGTGCAGAGCTGTCGGTGATGCACCAGCGTGCAGTTGCATGCAAAATTACATCGGCGTTCCGCCTAATTGCCGACCCGAGTGCTCGATAAACTCGGATTGTCCGGCTGACAAAGCTTGTATCAGAGAGAAATGTAGAGACCCTTGTCCAGGATCGTGCGGTCTTCTGGCGCGCTGCTCGGTCGTTAATCATACACCGTCTTGCGTGTGTCCCGAAGGATACACTGGCGATCCCTTCGTCAGTTGCAACGTCTTGCCTCAAACGCCCCGTAAGGATTACATTTTCGCTAGCGATGATAACAAGAGTAGCCACGATTCGTGACAGCGCTTTGCAACTCTTTCAAATATTCGTCGCGTAGCAGGATCGGTTGAGAGTAATCTAAATCGCCGCAATTCGATTTATATACATTTCAGTGCCTCCTCCAGACCGATGCAGTCCATCACCGTGCGGTCAGAACGCTCAGTGCAACGACGGAGTTTGCACATGCATACCCGAGTACCTCGGCAATCCGTATGTCGGATGCCGACCGGAATGTGTCATCAATACCGATTGTCCTCGCGATAGAGCATGCATGCTTCGCAAATGTCGCGATCCGTGCGTCGGCACATGCGGCATTAACGCAGAATGCAATGTCGTCAATCACCTGCCTATGTGTAATTGTCCGAGAAATATGACTGGCAACGCGTTCATATCATGCACACCTCTTCAAGGTTCGTAACATCGTTCATCACTCGAACACTCTTGATTATCAAAATGCGCAATAATCGTCATTGAAAACAGATACGATTACGGTGGACCCGTGCAATCCATCCCTTTGCGGACCGAACAGCCATTGTCGCGTGTCTAATGGCCAGGCGGTTTGCGCGTGTATCGCCGGATTCAGAGGTGCCCCGCCATCCTGTAGACCAGAATGCCTGATAAGTGCTGATTGCGCTCGCGACAAAGCCTGCAGCAACCAGAAATGCATCGACCCGTGCCTCGGTGCGTGCGGATTCAGCGCGCGATGCACCGTGGTGAATCATAACCCTATATGCAATTGTCCGCCTTCGTACACGGGAGACCCATTTGTCCGATGCATACCGCAATGTAAGAATCCTGTAGAGATTAAGAACTTTCTCGCCGTAAGTCACTCGGTTTCTAGAATGAGCGTCATCCTTTGTAAATTACAGCGGAAGATAGACCACAGCCGCCAACAGATCCCTGCCAACCTTCACCGTGCGGTGCGAACGCGGTGTGTCAAGTGTTCAACGGTGCTCCGTCATGCTCATGTCTGCCCCAATTCGTCGGAGTCCCGCCCGGATGTAGACCGGAATGTATCAGTAACAGCGAATGTCCTAGCCAACAAGCGTGCATTAATCAAAAGTGCCGCGATCCTTGTCCAGGATCGTGCGGCAGGAACGCGGAATGCAGAACAGTCAGTCATACCCCGATGTGCGTTTGCGCTAATGACTTTACCGGAGATCCCTTCGTCCAATGTAATCCTCAACCGAGTAAGTTTCAGAAAGTATCGCGGGTGAAATGCATGCGTTGCATTCGTCGCCCGGTCGATGCGAATCACAGAAAACAGTCGAATACCAAGCAGAGAGAACGATAACGTTTCGATAATTATTGCTAAATATTTATGGCCGTCTATTTCAGTTGAAGTATCACCCATGCAGCTAAATCCCTGCCAACCCTCGCCGTGTGGCGCGAACGCCATGTGTCGCGAGATCTCTAGCTCGGCCTCTTGTATCTGCTTACCCGATTTCTATGGGAATCCATACGAAGGTTGTAGACCCGAGTGTGTGATCAGTTCCGACTGCACGTCCAACCGAGCTTGCATACGAAATAGGTGTCAGGATCCCTGTCCAGGAACGTGTGGTGTCAACGCGATATGCGAAGTTATTAATCATGTGCCGGCGTGCAGCTGCCAATCAAGATACACTGGCGATCCGTTCAGATATTGCGGACTTGTACAAGACACTCGTAAGTGCACGTAAATCCCTGTTCGCTCTCCGCATCAAACTTGCGGGAAATTGTTGTCTCGTCATCACCCTCGTGATTGATTTTCACACAGCTCCGACGCCCACGAACGATCCTTGCCAGCCGTCCCCGTGCGGTCCCAATAGCAATTGCCTTAATGTGAACGGAAAAGCCAGCTGCTCGTGTCTACCCACGTACCAAGGAACGCCTCCCGCTTGCAAACCTGAATGTATCATTAGCACGGAATGTCCGACGAATCGCGCATGTATCAATCAGAGATGCGTCGATCCCTGCCCAGGCGTATGCGGCATCAATGCCAGATGCGATGCGCTCTCCCATAGTCCGTTCTGCAGTTGTCCACCTGGCCGAATCGGAGATCCCTTCGTCAAGTGCTTCGACATGCCTTGTAAGCCATAAATCTGCGAAACGCTGCGTTTGCTAAAGATTGTTCCAACTGGAGACCGTTACTCGATTTCATTCCAGTGATGGCCACACCACCACCAACCGCGCAAGTGAACCCTTGCCTTCCATCACCCTGCGGTCCATTTGCCACGTGCCAAGACAGAGGTGGTTATCCATCTTGCACATGCATGCCCGGTTACATCGGATCACCGCCATATTGCCGCGCCGAATGCTCGATCAATTCTGATTGCACCAGCGATAAAGCTTGTATCAGAGAAAAGTGCAGGGATCCCTGTCCCGGATCCTGCGGCATTAATGCTCTGTGCACCGTGATCAACCACACTCCAGCTTGTACCTGTCCCGATAGATATTCTGGTGATCCCTTCAGCAACTGTTACCTGGCACCCATGCCAGGTAAGACCTTTGATCGTACCGTTTCTGATATTACTTGCATATTTTTGTTGAATTAATGCGATCATCGTTGACCTGATACTTGCATCTCCAATACAGAGATTGCTCCGGTACCGTCAGACCCATGTAACCCATCACCGTGTGGACCCAATGCCCAATGCCGTAATGGTATCTGCAGTTGTATACCCGAATACCGAGGCGATCCTTATCGAGAATGTCGACCGGAATGCGTGCAGAATTCCGACTGTCCGTACGATAGAGCTTGCGCGAACAACAAGTGCGTGGATCCCTGCATCGGGATCTGCGGTCAGAACGCGGAATGCACGGTTGTCAATCACATCGCCACTTGTAGCTGCGTTCAGGATTACGAAGGCGATCCGTTCATCCTCTGCAGACGAATGCAACGTGAGTCCCTTGTGAAACCTCTTGTTTCTCTCAGATTCTTTTCGCTCTCCCCATTGTTTCCCCGAAAAAATCCCGCCAACTAATCGTCTTACATCTCGATAGCGCGCGTCAAACCCTGCGAGCCCTCTCCCTGCGGACCGAACAGCGTGTGTCGCGAATTCGGCGACCAAGCCTCCTGCTCTTGCCTGTCTGGTTATTTCGGAGTCCCACCAAGCTGCAGACCCGAATGTCTTGTCAGCACTGATTGCGAGCAGAGCAAGACATGTGTGAACACAAGATGCCGTGACCCATGCGAGAACGCTTGCGGACGGAACGCGCTGTGCGTAGTGCGAAATCATAATCCCATTTGCAGGTGTCCCGATCAGCAATCCGGCGATCCCTTCGTCAGCTGTTTCCCCATAAGTAAGTACACTGCTCCGCAGAGAGTGCTGCTCCGCAGCAACGTAAACGCCAAAGGAATCCTCGCGAGCTGTCTAAAAACCTGAATCGGTATTTTAGGCGTCTCCGCGAATCTCCTTGGTCGTTGCGCTGTTAAGGAATGTTTCTACCTTGATTTACGTATAATGAACTACTTTCTTTTTTTTTCATCGCCAGCAACATCGGACATAGTACCTACCAGGGACCCCTGTTACCCCTCACCGTGTGGATTGAACTCGCAGTGCGCGGTATCCGCTGATAAGACACCCTCCTGCTCCTGTTTACCCACTTTCATAGGATCTCCGCCCAATTGTAGACCCGAATGCCGTGTAAACAATGACTGTCCCGCCAATCGAGCATGCGTTAAGCAGAAATGTACCGATCCGTGCATTGGATTGTGCGGACTCAATGCACTATGTCAAGTTATTTTGCACCAAGCTCGATGCACCTGTCCCGAACTATACACTGGGGACCCATTCACAGTTTGCTCTCAGATAATATGTAAGAAAATCCCCGTTCTATCTTTACACATATCGACCTATGCCGGACCTATTACTTCGGCATTTTGTTCACGATCAACATCTCGATCTCTAAATCCTGCTCTTTTGCTCTGTAGAATTTGTAAATATTGTATAATATATGCAACGGATGTATACTTGAAAGAACTGCACATCAAGCAATTTATCACGTATCAACCTTGCAACATTTAGAAAAAAATACTATGCTCAGCTATTTATTTATCTGATGCGTCTTCATAAAACACGTTTCTTTTTAAAACACGTTTTTTTACATGTATCATGCTGCACAATTTTACTCAATGTATGATGTACAATGCATATACAGAATATGTACATTTGTCTATTTCTATCTCTACGTTTCTAAAATATCAATTTACGCGCAAGTCTTATATATGCATGCAATAAGCGTTAGAATCAACCAGCTACGATTATGTGAAATCAATCGAATACTTTCTATTATTTCAGCGACTCCAGCACCACCAACAACACCATCGAAACCGTGCAGTCCCTCGCCGTGCGGGATAAACGCGTATTGTCATGAGAGATTCGATACAGCCATCTGTGAATGCATACCGGATTACAGAGGCAATCCGTACCAAGGATGTCAACCCGAGTGTCTCGTGAATGTCGACTGTCCGAAATCACAAGCGTGCATAAAGAACAAGTGTCAAGATCCTTGCCCTGGTACTTGCGGCGTTGGCGCGATTTGCACAGTTTCGAATCACGTTCCCATTTGTTCCTGTCCGCTGCCTACAATTGGAGATGCCTTCACGCTTTGTCGAATTCCTGTCGAAGGTAGCTACATTACATACATTATCCATCACTGATCTAATTTCATCAATGCTCGAGTTAACGTTTGCGCTAAAGAAATCTTTATTTCTTCAAGATTTAGGAATGTCGTTTCTTGATCTCGATTGATCCGCGTGTTAAACCTTCTTTCTCGCTCTCTGCAATTCAGATACTAAGGAAACGCATCCCTGCTATCCTTCACCGTGCGGGCCGAACACTCTCTGCGAGAAAGTCGGAAACACGGCAGTTTGCAAATGTTTGCCTGGACTGCAAGGAGTTCCTACGAGCGTAACTGGTTGTCATCCGGAATGCGTGCTCAGCTCGGATTGTCCGGGCGACAAAGCCTGTATACAGAATAAGTGCAGAAATCCCTGCTCGCAGAATGTGTGCGGCAGCAAAGCGGTGTGCAAGACGATCAATCACAGCCCGCTTTGCAGTTGTCCGTCTCCATTAATCGGCAATCCCTTCGAGGAATGCTACACGAGAATCGGTAAGCACGGAGATAAATTCGAATGTATCGTATTGTATCGCATTCTGAGTGCCTGTTGCCTTACGCGAGACGCGCGTTTCCGTTCTAGAAACCAATCCCTGCAGCCCGTCACCTTGCAACTACAACGGCGAGTGCAGAGTGAGGAACGGCGTCGCGATTTGCATCTATCCCGAGTGCGTCATTAATTCGGATTGTCCGCGTGACAGGGCATGCTTCTCTCAGAAATGCAGAGATCCGTGCATCGGCGCGTGCGGCATCAATTCCATCTGCCAAGCCGTCAATCACAAGCCGGTGTGCTCCTGTCCAATTGGATTCACCGGCGATGCACGAGTGCAGTGCACGATTCCGACGCTTAACGGTAACACTTTGAGTGCTCGTATCTGCATGACTCCGACATGTCTCTCCGAGATATCTCCGAGGAATTGTTTATCGTGCGACAAGATTTAACTTTCGAACCGTTTCGCAGAACCGGTTCCAGAGTGCTCTCAGAACTCCGAGTGCTTAAACGATAAGACCTGCTTCAATCAGAAATGCGTCAATCCCTGCACTCTTGACTCCTGCGGCCTTAACAGCCGCTGCCACGTAACGATGCATAGAGCCATATGCGTCTGCGATGAAGGCTACACCGGGAATCCGCAGCAATATTGCCATCAGCGTGCGTGTTCGATACAGTACATTGTTACTTGTTTAATGCATTCTGTGATTGTGCGTTCGACTTTATCGATATCTCTCCTCCAGTTGGCTGTCGCGGCGATAACGAGTGCCCGCTCATTCAATCTTGCATCAACAACGAATGCGTCGATACCTGTCTGGTCACGCAGTGCGGTATCAACGCATTGTGTACCGCTGATGGCTATCACAAGACGAGGTGCTATTGCCCTGACGGTTACATCGGTAATCCTTACGAGATTTGCGAGAGGCCCGAGTGCACCAGCGACAGCGACTGCTTCTCAGCCTTGGCATGCCGTAATCTGAAATGTGTCGATCCATGCAACTGTCCGCCACCGGCACTGTGCACCGTTGTTAATCATCGACCGATCTGCAAATGTCCACCTGGCTACATCGGTAATCCGTACACCTCGTGTCTTATGGGTAAGAACATGGTATTCCTCTTGGTATTTCAGCACTCGCGTAAGAAGTTTGTACAATCAATCGAAAATGATTCACGAGATTGTATAAAATAGAAAACAACAGTGGAGGGATAAGATGATCAAGCAATATTGTCTCGTGATAAATTATCATCAATGAATGATTCTCTAATTCAATACCAGAATTGAGTTGTCTCATTGTTGTTTCAGAACCTCTGGAAAGCGAAGCCGGATGCCAAGTTGACGCCGACTGTCCAAGCAAGCTGGCGTGTTTCAGCGGTGTTTGCAAAGATCCGTGCGCGGTAACGAAACCGTGCATCGCCAGTGCCAAATGTAGCGTCGTAGACACCTTACCGATGAGAACAATGATCTGTGAATGCCTACCGAACTTCGCCGGCGATGCTACCATTGCTTGCGTGCCAGGTGAGGTTTGAGCCAGATCTCTCTTTCTGTTCGGTTTCTCGTTAAAACACATGTATATCCGTTAACGAAACCTGTCTGACATCTCTGTTGGATAAACGATCTAATTGCGTGTATTTGCAGTGGACAAACAAATTGGCGCGATATGTGAAAGCGACTCGCAATGTACGCCGGACATGGCCTGCCTGAATCGCCGATGCATCAATCCATGTACCGTCAATCCGTGTGCACCGAATGCAGAGTGCCACATCGAGAACCATCGCCGTGCATGCCAGTGTCCTCGCGGACACGTCGGTGATCCATTCGTGAATTGCTACGAGGGTATCATATCAATATGCTTTCTCTTAGCCAGAAGGTATGTAAATTATCGCATCTCTCATATCCCGTTCTCTTTCATCCGCAGAAGATGTGATCCTTCCGGAATGCAGAACGAATGCTGAGTGTCCATCCAATAAGGCATGCATAAACCAATTGTGCCAAGATCCGTGCATCAGCAATCGCTGCGGTCTGAACGCGGAGTGTACCACGATTAATCATCATCCCTCTTGCCACTGCCAGCATGGCCTAGCCGGTGATCCGCAGATTCAGTGTTTCAGACGTAAGCTCTCCATTCAGTTGGTTTCTACTTTGTTCGAGTTATCTCTTGCAAATTCTCTTCGGAGAATCGAACTATCGAAACTTTTCAAGAGGCGCTTCTTTGGGAAACTATTCTCCTCTCTTTCTTTGCGGAGCGATAATTATCTCATTACTTGGATTGCGCTTACTTATCGTGCGTAATTCTCTCCTACAGCGGAATGTAAGACAGACAATGACTGCCCCTACGACAAGACCTGTCGAAACGACAATTGCGTTACTCCCTGCCTCACCAGTGACATCGTGTGCGGCCGCGGTGCGGAATGCAGAGCGGTATCTCATAGAGCTCAATGCATTTGCCCGCCGGGCACCCAGGGTGATCCACGAGTGGCATGTACTTCCGCGATCTGTCACTATAACGAAGACTGCGCCGATCATGAGACATGCGATAGGTTGAACAGGATTTGCCGACCGGTTTGCGAGGATAACACCTGCGCTGAAACCGCGACCTGTGTCGCGCGTGATCACCAGCCGAAGTGCACGTGTCCTCCGGGTACCACCGGAAATCCATACGTAACGTGTACCGGTATGCATTGATTTTTATGAAGACTATCAAATTACTCCCTTTCGATTTATCATTAGACCTTATACGAGATTTTGATCCATAGGTGCTCCCATCGAACCGGAATGCGTTCAGGACAGCGAATGCATTCTAAATCTCGCTTGCATTAATACCAGATGCCAGGATCCGTGCTTGTCCGCTGGCATGTGCACCAGTGAACAGGAATGCAAGGTCCTAAACACGGTACCGCTTCGCACTATGATCTGCTTGTGTCCACCAAACACCATCACCGACGTCAACGGCCAGTGCAAGCCAATCGGTACGTATTGATCTCACGAAACCTGTGCATTCTAGAATATCTCGTGCATCATTGTTTAAAATCTCTCTCGACCAATTCTACGATTTAGTGTTGGGCGACGTGCAATGCCACTTGGATCAGGATTGCGCCAATCACGAGAAATGCCTGGACGGGGGATGCGTGGACGCCTGCCTGACAACCCAGTGCGGCTTCAATGCTCAATGCAAGTCCACGTCTCACATTGGCATCTGTTTCTGCTCTCAAGACTTCACAGGCAACGCTTACATAGAATGCGCGAGAGGTGCGTGAAGTGTTCTTGAAATCAGAATGCTATTTGCGATTATTATCGAAACGATCGCGATGTGTTTCTTACTTGCTTCACTGATGCATGATAATCCTCGTTGCAGTTCCAGTCGCTCCATTGCCGGGACCTCGGCCAGAATGCTACAGCAACAGCGAATGCGCACGCGACAGACAGTGCATAAACTCGCTCTGCGTGAATCCGTGCGTCGCTGGCGATCCTTGCGGTAAGAATTCCCTGTGCCATGTTGACAATCACAGCCCGGTCTGCAAATGCCCGATCGGCTACATCGGCGATTCCAGGATCAAGTGCATCCCACGTAAGAATCGATTTCAGGGATGAAACCTTAATATGATTACGTCATGTGACAGCTTCTCATGTTCTCTATCTTTTGTCTGCAGCGGATGTCGTGCCAGAATGCACGTCGAACAGCGAATGTGCGGGCAACTATGCGTGCATCAACAGCGCATGCATCAATCCGTGCAACTGCGGACTCAATGCCAAGTGCAACGTCGTTAACCACTATCCTTCCTGTGTGTGCTCTCCTGGTTACTCTGGAAATCCTCAGCTGGGATGCTTCAAGCGTAAGTGTTCCATCTTTCTCTTCTCCTCGCGAACTAGAAGAAGAATCATTGATGTTGATAAACGCATGCTTTCTTCGACAAGAAAAATCCATCAGTTTCCTGAGTCTCCATTCTGCATTATAGTCGACTGCGAATCCGACAGCGAGTGCGATTACGCAGCCACCTGTTACAACGGCCAATGCGTGAATCCTTGCATCCTGGATAACAAGTGCGCGATCAATGCGGAGTGCTACGGCAAGAATCACCGATCGGCCTGTCGCTGTGGCCCTGGCTACTACGGCAACCCTCAGATCCACTGCGAGAGAGTCGAATGCACCACCGATCATGACTGCCCCCGCAATCTGGCATGCGACGATGGTCGTTGCGTGAACCCCTGCGCCGAGAATTCACCCTGCGCGCAGAACGCAGTCTGCTACGTGCAGGATCACGTGGCGTCCTGCCGCTGTCCCGAGAATATACCTCTGGGAAATCCGTTCTCTTACTGCGAACGACATCCCGCGGACGAGATCGAGGAGCCGGAGTGCAGAGTCGACATCGATTGCTCGGATAAGCTGGTGTGTATTCGGGAGAAGTGCATCGATCCCTGCCCAGTCATCAAACCCTGCTTAGAGAACGCGCGCTGCGACGTTCTCGACACTGTACCGGTGAGGACCATGATCTGCACGTGCCCAGAAGGATGGATCACGGACATCGATGGAGTATGCAGACCAAGTGAGTAGACGTTACTCGAACGATCAATTCAGAAGTTACATTAAATTATTTCATACAATTTGAGATTAAAAGAACTGTGTTGATGCGCGTTAGCCAGAATAGTAGTGAGTAACTTTTAATTAACGGAGCCACTGCTTCAATCATCATTATGTCATGGATATAATTAATGTCGCGTTTCTCTTTTTTCCTCTTCCCATTAATACAATGATCCATAGAAGCATTACATTCAAGCATATCTAAATTACTTTAATCCCGCAGTACAATTGACGGTGATCGGAACTTGCACGACAAATGATGACTGCAGCGATCACGAGTCCTGCATCAACAGGCAGTGCCGCAATCCCTGTAGCTGCGGCACCAACGCAGTCTGCTACGTGAGAAACCACAAGCCGGTATGCTCGTGCGAACAGGGCTATCAGGGCAATCCTGAGATCGCGTGCCAATCGATCGAGTGCCGGCACGACAGTCAGTGCACGCGCGACAAGGCTTGCGAGAACAACAACTGCGTGAACCCATGCCTGGTCGCGGATCCATGCGGCGCCAATGCCGAGTGTTTCCCGAACAACCATGTCGCTGATTGTCGCTGCCGCAAGGGTTATTACGGCAATCCGTTGGACCGTTGTCGCGTGATTGGCTGCTACAGCAATGGCGATTGTCCAGGTGATCATTCGTGCATCAACATGCAATGCATCGACCCATGCGTGCACGACAATCCGTGCTCGGCGCGCGCGGAATGCCGCGTTCTGAATCATCTGCCGATATGCCGCTGTCCACCGCGCTTCACCGGAAACCCCTACATCAACTGTCGACCAGAGATCAGACCCGAGTGTAGAGAGGACAGCGACTGTCCCGACTCGCTCGCTTGTCTGAGCAATAAGTGTCAGAACCCATGCCCGGTCATACAACCGTGCACGGAACCATCCGAATGCCGGGTCCTGCCAACGCATCCGGTGCGCACCATGATCTGCGTGTGTCCCAGCGGTTACGTCAGCAGCGGCAGTGGTACTTGCCGTGCCACCAAGCCGATTCTCAAGATCGAGTGCACCAGGGACGAAGACTGCCCGTCGGAGCGATCGTGCGTGAACGCGGTCTGCAGGGATCCGTGCGCCTGTGGCCCGAACGCCGTCTGCAACGTTGTCAATCACAAACCGATATGCTCGTGCACGCTGGGATACGACGGGAATCCGGATATTGTTTGCACGAAAGGTAAGACGCTCGCCCTGATTTTTAGTGAACTTCAAACGACCTTGTCTCAATAAATGAATATCGTTACGCTTACGTCTTAGTTCGTACCTCGGAACGTACGAAGGAAGTTACAAGCGAAGGAATCATATCATTTCTGAAGTGTATCGGCAATCCCTGCATTAATCTGATTCTTTATCTCACTCGTGCACTTAGAATATCGTCTAGAAACGCACTTTCGATAAGAAACTCAGCACAGAAGAAATACATCTTCCTCGACGACTACGCTGTAACGTTTATTGCGGCATTCAGTTGCAGGGTGTAGGACCGATGGCGATTGCAGCGGTTCGCACACGTGCGTCCAACGCAACTGCGTGCCGGTATGTTCGCCGTCTTTGGCCTCCTGTGGCAAGAACGCCGTGTGCCATGGCATAAATCACAAGGCCATCTGTGAATGCCCACCTGGCTTCGGCGGTAACCCGAGGGTTTCCTGCGTGCTGTTGGGATGTAGAAGCAACTCGGATTGCCCGACGAACAAGGCTTGCATCAACAATCATTGCGAGAATCCTTGCACGCAGAACCCGTGCACCGGTAACATGGACTGCAACGTTTACAATCACGTTGTGGAGTGCGTATGTCCACCTGGCTACGTCGGCGATGTTAAAGCGGGATGTACTAAAGGTAACGGTTGGCTTTCGTCTGGTCAAAACTTATTCCGAGTCCGATTGACACACTGTAACTTATCCGTTATTTCCTTCGCAGTTAAAGAAAAGTGCAAGGCAGATAACGAGTGTCCATCTCAAACTGCTTGCTTCAATGGACAATGCATCAATCCATGCACGAAGATCAGACCTTGCGGCATTAACGCCGAGTGCAAGGTCTTGGACACCAGCCCGGTCAGAACCATGATATGCGAGTGTCTCCCGGGATACCGTGGAAACGCCATTGTCCGTTGCGACGAAGGTAATCCTCGCGAAAGACGCTTCATCAGAAAGCGAAAGTTCCCGGCATTCGCGCAAAAGCCAAATCCGAAGCGTGACATAATTTAATCTCATGGTTTTGGTTCCTCAGTGAGCGTGTGCCCGATCGAGAAAGGCCAGTTCCGCGATGAGTATGGCAAGTGCGTCTGCCAATCTGGTTTCGGCAAAGATGAGAACGACGATTGCATACCTTGTCAGAAGCAGTCGAACATGGTGATAAACGAGGAAGGCTACTGCGTGTGCGATCTGGAGAAGGGCTTCAGCATAGACGAGTACGGTCGCTGCGTGTGCCCGACACGATACGGATACAGAATAGATACCAGCGGATATTGCAGACAAAGTAAGCCAGCTGTTCGGTTTCCCTTTGCTTTCTTTCCTTTTCTTTCATGCTATGATTCGAAATTGTTGGCCCGCTGATCTCGCTGATCTATGATCACCGATTTTTCAGTCACTGTAGTAGAATGCACGCGTAACGATGACTGCGCCGATGACAAATATTGCGATAAGACCAGCCGCACTTGTCAGAATGCCTGCAGGAAGCAACAATGTGGCGTATACGCGATATGTAACGCCACCAGGCACCAACCGGTCTGCATCTGCGAGAATGGCTACGTGGGCAATCCCTACACGCAATGCTGTGCGTATAATAAATCTTCGCGGAAGAAGTGGTGATGAGACGCGTAGTTTCGATCATCGATTCGTGTGTATATTCGGAAATTGATAAAATTCGACGTACATAAGCATTCTTCCCTCGTACATCGAACATAATCTTTTTCAATCGGAAATGAATGTTAATTATTTTATTAACACGAATGAACACATCGCGATTGAGAAGTAACGAGCAGTTTTTGTTTTTTTTAGTCCGACCAGGATGGCCGGACAAGGACGGCCGAACGGACTTCCCCAGACCGGAAATGGATGTGAGCTGTTTATCGGATGGAGTGCAAGTTGTGATACATTTACAAGATCAAGACTTTGACGGAGTCCTGTACGTTAAAGGGCGTAGCAAAGACGAGCAGTGCAGACGAGTTGTCTCCTTACCATCCGAAACGGCACACAAGACGGAGACATTCAAGGTTGCATTCGGCAATTGTGGATTGATACACGTTAACGTAAGTTGGACAATGTTGTGTCACGATCGTCGCGACATTATTCATCGATTGGATTCGAGCTGTCTGAGCGTAATCCTGATCTTTCATTCTTCAGGGACAAGCAAGTTTCGTCCTCGTCATACAGAAACATCCAAAACTGATGACTTACAAAGCGCAGGCCTATCACATCAAGTGCATATATCAAACTGGAGAACAGAACGTTACTCTAGGCTTTAACGTATCTATGCTGACGACCGCCGGAACAATCGCCAACACTGGTCCGCCGCCTGTATGCGTGATGAAGATAGTCGCACAGAACGGAAATGAAATCAATTCAGCCGAGATTGGAGACAATCTGATGCTCCAAGTGGAGGTTCAACCTTCCAGTAAGTACCTAGCTGGCTCTTCAATAAAGCGTTATGTTTTCGACTTGTATACATTATTATCTTTAGAGCATTGTCTGAATTAATTGCTCGTTATAACTCTCGCTGTTTAATACACTATAAAAACGAACGTGACAATATTGCAGCTATTTACGGCGGATTTGCGCGCAACTGCATCGCCAAGACTATGGAGGACAATTTGGAGAATGAATATGTGGTGACCGATGAAAACGGCTGCGCAACAGATCCCACGATATTTGGCGAGTGGGAACAGAACCCCGAGACTCAGTCCTTGATGGCTAGTTTCAATGCTTTCAAATTCCCCAGCAGTGATAATATAAGATTCCAGTGTAACATACGCGTATGCTTCGGACGCTGTCAGCCTGTGAGTATTCATAGTTTGAATTTCTTAAAAACTACAGGATGTTTTCCGATGACAAATATGCGTTTTCTTTTTCCGTTGACAGGTGAATTGTCGAGGCTACAACGCGTTCGGCCGTCGCCGCAGGGATGTAGATTCCGAAATGAACGACACATCTCTGAGTATATCAGACGGATATGAAGGCCAACTTCGTGAGGAGATTACTATTCAATCAAACTTGATATTGACTCTGGAAAGAAAAGAGGAGAGGTACACAGCGGATCCAGCTGAAGGTAGGATGAGATTTGATGCGCATCAGATCGCGATTGCGATCAGTACAAGGAAGCTAATCCATTTTTGTGACGCTTTTCAGCTCCTTCAGCACAACGAGTGGAAGATATTTGTGTCTCTATGGTCGGTTTTATCATAGCCTTGATAATTACGGCGCTTTTGGCACTGGTTGCCGTAGCTATCGCTGTGTCATGTTGGCTTATGGCGTATCGACGTCAGCCAAAGACTGCTGGACCACTGCCACACCCACCAGAGTTCCCGAACCCCTTGTTCACTACTGAATCTGTAGCTGAACCTTCTCCTGACTATCACCTATCATAAGTCCGTTTTAGAGTAATTAATAATGTTTTTTTATAAATAACATTAATTTTATATTCCTCGGTGGAATGCATCTCAGACCATACGTCCTATTGGTCGGTTTTGTATTTCTGTATACAACTCCTCCAGTGACTACAACTCTGTGTCTCTTTTTCTTTCTCTCTTCTGTTACTCTCCTCTCAAGGGTTCCACCGATAAGTCACTATTATTGCATTACGAGTCACGCGATATACACGTATTATTTATGGTGACGGTTCGCTTCCATTACCTGCTCGCAAATAAAAAAAAAATGCGGGACTATTTTCCCTTTCTGCATCTCTCCTGTATTCTCTAGTCAGTGGAGGATTTGTTAAATGTAATGCTGCGAATTTAATTCCTGTGTAAAGTCAACGAATTAGTCTAATCTAGCTTTCTTATCGCGAAAATAGGTAACTGTACATTTTATCTAATAAAACGCTAACGAAATATTTTTAAAAACCTTATAGTACTTTTATTTACCTGATTATATGTATGAATGTGTATGTATATTGTGAATGATTTAATTAACAAGCAACATACGTAATCTATAAATATTATCAATTTTATGTTAATAATTACGTTTATATACATGCCTATAAACAGAAATTTTGTTAATGTATAATGTGTAAGATATTTTATAACAAATTTGTATTACATAATCCAATTTAAATAAGAAGTATTAATTAATGATATTACTTATGAAATAATTTTTTTAAATAGCTTTTTAAATAGTAAACTATAAATAGTTTCAGATATGCGATATAAGTACATGAACTTTCTTGGCCAATATCTTTGCCAATACTTGATTGCAGTATCATTTCGCAGACATAATTGTAATGTATTATCGTCTAGAGGACAATCAAACCTCTTCTTGCAAAAATTATCCTTTAATCACCGCAATAGGACGTAGTTTAATGCATTTTTTAGAAATTCCAGCTGCATGACAGGTATTGACGACGTCTGTTACGTTTTTATATGATTCCGGTGCCTCTTCCATGACCAATTTCGGTGACGCAACTCTAATCGATATGCCCAAGTTTTCTAATTTCTCGAGAACCTGCTTGTAATCCAAATTTCTACGTGATTTCGCTCTTGAGAGAGCACGACCCTGCAGAAACACATTTTTTACGTATAGATATATAAATTTTTTACGTATAGATATATAAATATGCATTTCTTTATTTTTCATATCATATGCATGTATTATGCATTTATAAAATTATTTGTAAAATTAGGGTCTCATCGACATTATTGAACATTAATGCGCATCATGTACTTACAGCACCATGACATGTTGATCCAAACGTTTCTTTCATGCCTTGTTCCGTACCAGTAAGAACATAACTGCACGTCCCCATCGTACCGCCAATTAGAACTGGCTGACCCGTTAATTGATAATCCACAGGAATCAAAGGATGATGAGGTGCAAAAGCTCTTGTTGATCCCTGCAAGCAAGCATATTAAGAAGGACAATATCGCGATTATTGTTGCATCAAGATTAAATTATTACTTAATGAATAAAAATATTAGATGCTGTCGATACTTACTTTCCTATGAACCAAGAGTGTCTTTTGTTTTCCATCAACGATATGCTCCTCAATTTTGGCGATATTATGCGAAACATCGTATATAACGTGCATATCTAGGTCGTCCGGAGACGAGTTGAATTGTTTCGCAAATGCCTGTTAGGAAATAAATTACATATTATTTTGTACTTTTATTTAGATTGATGTTTTCCAGTTCCATTTTATTACCTGTCGGCTCAGGAACGTCATAGAACTTCTGTTCACCCATGCATAATTGGCAGCAGCTGACATTGCTTTCAAATAATCCTGGCCTTCTTGAGATTTAATATGAGCACAAGCAAGCTGCCTATCATTAGTTTCTATATTGTCGCGTTTCATGGCTTTCTCCATCTGCACAAGCGCATCTGAAATGTCGTTTTATTATATAAAACATTATGCAACATTAAAATATACGTCAAAATAATATAATGTAATGAAACGAAAAGATACATATCACCTTATAGAAACAGTTAAAGAGTGAGAATTTTAAGAGAATAATACCAGTAGCAACTTGATGACCGAATCCTCTGCTTCCTGAATGAATCATGATGCAGATCTGACCTTTTTCTTCAATGCCCATTTTACAAGCGGCCCATTTGTCGTATATCTCATCCACTACTTGAATTTCCGCGTAATGATTTCCAGCGCCTAATGTACCCAACTAAAGTAAGATATAATTATATATAATGCATACAAGTATTTCAAGCAAAAAATGCATATTGTATACCTGAGGAAGTCCACGTTTCTTAGCTCTCATCGACACTTTTGATGGATCAGCATTGAGCATTCTTCCGTATTCTTCACAATGTTCCTTATCCTCAGCCCAGATATAGCCTAAATACATTTTACGATTACTACTGAATATCAGTACTACTATTTAATTCTATGTGTCCTCTTACCTTCTCTCAAAGACCAATCCATGCCCATTTCCAACGCTTCTTCTAAATCTCGTGCATTCATTGGTATAATTCCTTTGGAACCAACACCGACTGGAATGTGATCGAACATGCTTTGCGCAAGTTGTTCCTAAAAAAAAAAAACATTTCTTTATCAAATGGGTATTTTATGGGTATCGCATTATAAAATGCATATTACAATTTCAAAATGCTAAAATCAAAGTAACATTATACGAAAGATATTGTTTATCAATCGAATAAAATAATGTATTGAAATTACTTTCACTGGTAAAACGTCATCCTCGAATAAATTCGTTCGCAATAAACGAACCCCGCAATTTATATCGAAGCCTACACCGCCAGGCGATACAATAGATTTTGGATCATCCATATCGAACGCTGCCATATTACCTAAAATAATATTTATTTGATGTTAACACTTTTTCGTTTTTTTTTATTACAACAGTTGACCATTGCAAGCTATTTCTGATTCTATATATTTTAACACAAGATATGATAGCTTACCAATAGCGAAACCGTATCCAGAATGTACATCTGGCAATCCCACAGATCTCCATACAATCCCAGGTAGAGCAGCGACATTAGCAATTTGTTTCACTCCAGGAAGGAAACCTCCAATTGCACCAGGCCGGCATGCATTGCGCAATTCATCAAACATCAAACGCTCCAATGTATTATTAACATAGAAAACTCCTTCAACCTTCAATCAAAACTTACAAATTAAAATGAATACATGTAATAAATAATGATATCACACTGAATAAAAATAAACTATCTAATATTGTCTTTTAATACCTAATCATGTTTTTGTATCTCGTAATATGCCTCACAGACATGATATGAAAAAAAGATTACCTTCATATTAGGTTGGAAACCTTTTTTAATTTTCCAACAATGTTCATTAATTTTCTCCAAATATTTTAGCTCCTCTTGATATTCTCTTACAACCATTTTGCTGAAAACAAGATATATTGCACAAAATTAGGTAATACAAAAATGATGAGAATATTAGAAGAAATATGTATAGACATAAAATGAATTGCACACGAAAACTAAGATATATTTATATAGTAACAATATATATTATATCTAAATAAATAATTTATTCCACAATTATGAAGAAAGATATAAAAAAAATATTAATCTGTTAGGATCATATTTGAAATATAGTCGTATATATCTGACGTAAATTTAAATAAGGTTTCATATTTAAATATTATGCATTCTAACGATACTAATATTATAAAATACAAAAATATTTACACTTATTTAAATAATTCTTACAAAGTATATAACTATCCGACTAATATTCTAAGAGATTTGAGACTAATAGCAACAACTAGCATTAATCTGCACTGTGTCCTTCTAGCAATCTATAACACTAACACTAGTTATCTATATAACCAGCGACAGTCAATTGCAGTCTGCAATCCTAACCAGATCCTAACCAAATCAGTTGATCAAAATGGCTTCTCGAGGTGCAGTTGGTGTTACTCGTCAAGTAAAACCGATTTTATCTGTTACTCGAGAAGAGGCACGTCGGAAGGTGCTTAGCTTGTATAAAGCATGGATTCGTCAAGTGCCAATTTCGTGTATGTAACTTCATTAATTTTGATTCTCACTTTCATAACCTATAGACGATAATTCGCCCATTGGTACAGTGCTTACATCACACATTTGTTGTTGTTATGTGCATTAACGCGTGATATTCATTACAATGTAATGAATTATTTTGTAACATTAATTATCCTCTCGAGAAGTGTTTAATATCTTTTTCTCATCTGTTACATTAACAGTTTCTCACCATTGATATTTGATTTCGAATTTCTACTGTATCGCTTTAAGATTGACCATGTTTTTCTTTTTATAGTGCTTCTATATTATATTCCTAAGACAGAGGCGGATTGCAAGAAAAAGATACGCGAAGAATTCAGACGTCATGCTCACGTAACTGATGTGAGGCTTATAGACAGGCTTATCTTGAGGGTAGGAATATAAGTTTCTTTTCAGTTTAAAAATAGATTTTCATAAATAGGTATTAATATTAGTAATTAATATAATTTAATTATTTATAGTATTTATATTTATATTTACATATATTTGTAACATTATAGTATTATGTATTTTAACATAGGGTCAAATGGAATTGCAAGAAGTATCTAACGTATGGAAACCTAAATCACATCTCATGCATTATTGGAAGGAAACTTGGGAAAAGAAACCAACTGATTTCATGTCAAAATTCCTTCGTGGTCATGATTAATTTAGCGTTGTTAGTTCACAAAATCTATGTGATTATATTTAGAAATACAATTGTAATAATATATTATAATTAAAGTGTATATATTATATATAAATATAAAAATTTCATTTGATTTTGTTGAGCAAAGCAAAGCACATTCCATGTTGCGTAATTGTCGAAGGTGAAAGCAAGAGCGAGCAATTAATACTCGATTGCCCATTTTGTTGGTAATTGAAGTAAACGAATCTTTAATTTGAGAATACTCCTATAGAAGGTAATAATATCTTTAATTTACGTTTTATCTTTACATTGATATATTATTATTTAATTATATACATTTAACAACATGATATATTACTAAGCACCTTAGGTACAATCTAGTTTACTTCTCACAGCCATACGGACAATTTGCTTCTTTCAGTGAACAAGTATGGACTTACAGTTACTATAGATATACATGTACGCTGATTTTGGACAAGTCAAAAATTATGACGGTCTTTTATTATACATATTATCATAGATATATACATATTTATATGTATACATATATTATTATAATATGCCGATACGCAGAATAACAATGGTTATCGTTATCCGATAACTATTTTAATGTTATCTAAAACAAAAAAGCCGCCAGAACTTTTTGTCTCCTCCAACATATGTATTATATATACATACATATAAATATATGTATGTATGTATATACATACATACATTCATCTTACACATTCATACTTCATATTTGATTATGCGCGCGCGTATATATACGCAATATCATCCTAATTCCTTTTCCGTACCGCTAATATACCATTAAACAAAATGGATCGTCGGATGAGCTAAGAAGGACAATTCATGATACGCGACTCACCAATTCTTTCGTGTGAAACGGTTTCTCTGCATATCTATGATCAAGAGTTGCAGTGTTTTATCTTTTTTACGATCTGGTGCAAAATCCAATCGGTTCGTATCAGCGAAAATAACGTAAGAAATCAGTGAATCTTGCATTATGAACTCCCCTCATGTTTGTGCGTACTTTGGTCATGATTTTTATAAAATAGTTTAACATTTTCGCGTTACAAACTCAAATTAAAAAAAATCTTGTTAAAGAGAGAGGCAGGAGAATCTATTCTTCTATGTAAAAGTTCTTCCCTACATCGTAGATGCACACAGATTTGTTTTTAATTAGATATGATGTATAAAATACTTAGATATTAAAAATATACAGTATGTTTGTGTGTGTGTATGTGTGTGTATGTGTAATCTTCATGTGTGTCGGTAACTTTCATATACATACATTGCACATATCTAGGTTAAAAGAAATGGCAACAATAAATCGTTCTTATGACTCGTAAACGTAATATGCTTCGCATAGTCACGCGTCTGGTAATGCACAGGCTTTTTTTACATGTGATTCTATCCTGTACTTTATTCATTCGTCATATTAAAAAAAAGAAAAAATAGAATAAAAGAAAAGAAAGATTAGTTTCAAGTATACGCTAGAGCACACTTTCGGAACAACGTTCGGATTGTTTATCGTAGCCCGGTATTACGCCTTTTCTCAAGGAGACGTTGCTGTTACGGAATCCGTCGCCATTCAGTATTTGAATGATGGTCGAAACTGGTTTGTGCCAATTTCGCGCGGAAGACTTTTTATCAGGTACATTGTCCGTGCTAGACGCGGATACCATTTGATCCAGCGAGCGCGAACGCTTCTCTCGTACTTCTATCGTACCTTCGCTATCATTGCCCAACAGCGGTTCCACTTCATTCGGCAAGTTGTCAACGTGAGACATTATCACATTACCATTAGGATAATTGTTGTTCAATAACTTGTTGGAGATGTCCGTTTTCGAATCGGTCCGCATGCACTCGTTTTCCTTCCAAAAGTTCGCCGATTCGGGTTGCTTATTATCGATGGAGAGTGGATCCAATGAATGCGATTCGCTTATAACTGCGTGTGATGGATAATCGCTTGACGAAGAAGACGCTATGATAGACAATGCACGCGTGTTCTTTCTCAGCTTTGGTCCCATATCTGCGAACATATTGTCGATCGGCTCGATATTGGCGGAATGCATTTCTTCATCCTGGCCCGAAATGTTATCCAGCATGCCTCTCGAGCTTCCGGTTAAAAACGAGGGAAACAAACGAGCCTGCAGTTGCGATTGCAAGACTGGATTAGATCCACCGTATTGGGAAGATGATCCCTCTACCAATGGATACAATATATTCGATCCCCTGCGATCTTTTGCGTTCCATCCGTCTAACAGTGATGATACCTCTCGTAAATTCAGATTTAGTTTCGGACTTGGCTGTAGGGTGCAGAACAAAAATGGAGGTTCGGTTTCGGCGAAATCCTGTAGTAAGAATGACTTCTTTTAGAAAAAAGAAAAGCACACGATTAGAAATGGGGAAAAGGGAAAGAAAAAATGGCAAAAATGCGCTTGCCAAGTATTTCTGAATATTAACGATAATTGCACTGGATCTAAGTTATATATCATTTAAAAGTTGCTTCGATCCGAATCTTGATCTCACTTCACGTTTCTTATAATATAATATAATTTCGTGTATGCATTTGACAAATTTTCGCCTACCGTAATAGAAACATCCCTCAGCGCGTCTTCCTCTATATCGTTTTTACTAAACGTATCTTCCTCTGCATCCTTTTTATCATCCATATCCTTCCTTCTTGGCATGTCTTCCTTGCCCGTCAGCCAATATGTCTTCACTGTTCCCTTTCCTTTCAATTTTACAAAGCCACGTTCCTCGATCTTGTAACCTCCAATCTTATCGAGCGCTTCTTTGCACTGTGCACTGATATGTATTCGTAACGGTTCCCCAGTAGATTCCATACGCGATGCAGTATTCACTGTATCTCCAAAAAGACAATATCTAGGCATCGTCAAACCGACAACGCCTGCTACTACGGGACCTGTAATTTTACGCTCGCGTCACCATCGATCAATATATCACGATCTATATACGCGTGTACATTGCATCTGTTTGATTGCACTATTGCCTCTTACCGGTATGAATGCCGATACGAAGCTCGAGAGTTTCTTGAGGACGATGAGGTATCGTATGATGCTTCACAGCGTTGAGTAATTCCAACGCCATTGATGCTATTTGGTCGGCATGCCTGTCCCCAATCCTTATCGGAAGACCAGAAACCTGAAACGGAAGAATTATCGAGTCCTGATAAATAATTTCCTTTCGTAGTTGATCCTGCTTAATTGGAAATGCTACTTACCACCATGTAAGCGTCGCCTATCGTTTCTACCTTGTACACTTCATATTCCTCGATTATGTTGTCGAACAGTGTGTACAAACCATTCAAGAAATTTACAACCTGTCGACGTAATCATTTTTATTATCATTCTTGTTCTTTCCGTCACAAAATGCGAGACGAAAGTAAATACCTGAAACGGCGTGCTCTCAGCCGACATTGCCGTGAAACCGACGATATCACTGAAGTATATAGTGACCAAATCGAACGCCTCTGGTGCCACTTTGATACCGTTCGCCAAGCAATTCGCGACAGGTCTGTAAATAAGCAAACGATAGAGTGTTGTGTCCACATATACGTATCCAAGCACTGACGAGCGAGGAGACTCACTTAGGTAACATTCTGTGAAGCAGCTCTTCCGTTCTTTTCTTCTCCTCCAATAAAAGTCCCGTACGTTCGGTGACTATACCCTCGAGATTGCTCGCATATTTCTCCATCATGTTGATCATTTGATCCATGATATTCCGGTAACATCCGGCCTTCATCTTCTTCAATCTGGTTCTAATGGTTTTGAAGTCCGGCCTGAGCTCTGGACTTTCCGCCCAACAGGCCGTAATAGTGCTAATGATGTAATCGGTGCAATTCGCTTTTGACTCGGAGAGCAAAATCAAGTTTGGTCTGAATGCTGGTTCACCATCCACTGGGAATTTTTTCACTCGGTCTATGATCTCTGTCGAAAGTCGAGTATAATTTATCTTTTTCTGCGGTTTTGAGCAAATCGAAGAGTAGTTATTTTTATCATATCTTTGGTGTGTTATTGCATTTACCTTTAGGTTCCAGATTTATACCTCCGTATGGTCCCTTTCGTCCAAGAATTTCGTATAGAATAATAGCGAAGGAGTAAATATCTCCTTCCTGGGTGCCCCGAATTAAAGCGTGTGGATTTCTCAGTAATTCGGGAGCTTTCCAAAACAAGTCTGAAACAAGCAAGAGTTGAGAGAACAATGATTCCAATATAGATCAGTCATGCTATGAATGAGTTAGATTACACAAAGATATTCGCGTACTTCGATAATACTGATGTTCACCGATGCTGTCAGATTCGGCGCAGTGACGCATATCGTGAAGACCGAAGTCGGTGATCTGCAGCACCCAACGTGAGGTCACAACGCAATTGGAAGACTTCAGATTACCGTGGCAGACTAGCAAAGATGACTCGTGAATGTACTGCATACCCTGTTTAACAGAAGCCACGATTCTAAAATCACCTTACAATATTATAGCATCTCGAAAGTCGCCCGTCTAGAGGACACTTACCTTAATGAGATCGTGAACTAATGATGCAATGAACATATCATCTAATTTTATATCTTCGTTTTCGATGATGTCCTGAAAGAAAAAAGAGAATATACGATCACATTAAGCATGTTCGGCCATGTTCATTCTTTCTTTATTCTCATTGTTCGAACTTGCAAAAACGAATGTATCAGGCCATATGTGTATATGTTAGCTCTTATTTATGCGTGATAACGCATTATTTTTGCGCATAATACATTGTACTACGAAATAATAGTAGGATGTCACCGTGATTACGCTATGACGTACATAAAGACTTCCTTTGGCACAATACTCGGTAATTAACAATATCCTCATCGGCTCGACGCACGCTCCAATGAAAGAATTGAGATTATTATGCCTAACGTCACGGAGAGAACGCATCTCTTTCATGATTTCCCGTGAGATATCCTTCTTCTTCGAGAATTTCAGTTCCTTTATCCGCACCACGCCGCCGTGAAAATGCCCAGTTTGCGCGAATACCTGGCCACCGCATCTCGACTCGTAGGACATTGCACTAACTAAACTTAACTGTAATCGAAAAAAATCTGCGTTAACTTTCTCGCATCGTACTCTAATTGGCGAAGAAATAAGCAACTTGTAGGCGCGCAGTCGAATTAATTCGACCTAACGCATCATGCTCACCTTACTAGGGGAAGACATTATGTTATCAGGCCGAGGATAACCGGTTATATCGTTCGGATTGATTTTCCAAAGCAGTCCCTCAATCTCCTGCTCTATCTTCCATCTGCGGTATATGCTCGCGATGATTACCACAACACAGAATAACAAAATGCCAAGCACGATGGCGACAGCAATGCTGCGTACGTGCGTATCATCCTTCGGACAATGCTCATTAAGAAAGCCGCAACCAGGTTCAGCTTCTGGCTTGTTTTTACCCGGCCAGTCCATGGCCCCCGACGGCCTGTATACCTGATGTCATATAATTTGTCGTTTAGTCTCGACACTCATCACGGCGCTCATTCGGCTTTCACATATCTCCAACGATTTAAATCGTTGTACGATCACATGCCCGCGCAGTTTTCGATCCGCGATGTGACACATACGTCTCTGAATGCTACAAACAATTCACTCACTAGAGTTTCACTCTGCTGGAACTGGCCCACGGGCTTCATCTGATAGTCGCAAGAGAAGTTGTCGCGTCTGAATGCCTCCTTCTTCAAAGCAAGTACCGAAAAGTTACCTTCTGAGTCACCAAATTCGTCCAGTTTGATGGTCGCCCCACTAACGCCTAGCAGAGAGACAAATTGCTATCAATACGAATTGTTTAGATATCAATCTGTTAGAGATACGTTCAAATATTGATTTTTGGACTCGGGACAATGGGATCTAAATAGAAATAGAAACAGATATCACTGAATTGCTGATATGTCAAGTGTCAAATCGTAAGAACCACTCGAGATCCCATTGATACAGATCAGTTATCAGTTATCACTTATCAGTTATAGAGATAGAGATTACGTCTGTCAGACTTATTGTTACACGTGCTTACTTTGATACGTGTGATTTTTGATGATCGTCTCGATTATGAGAGTGCCGTTTCTTGCGAGCTTCTCGATAGGCTGATCCGGCTGATCTCGTATCAACTGGTCCAAGGCTCTCGCGTACAATCTGAGGGAGTCGTAGAGGTACGCCGCGTAAATCGACACGTACTGAAAAACAGAGATGCAGCATGCAGCGAAAATGGTGGCGACGAAAATGGATCACGGTCGGTTCACGATGGAGAATTGGCACAGTCTAGGAATACCTTTTCATACTTTTTCAGAAGATCCGGAATCACGAAGTTAAAGGGCTCCTTGCTACTGTACTCTCGCACCTTTTTCGTGAACTCCTCATAGTTCTGCGTCGGTGGCGTAGACACGACCACCAACAAAGAGCGTGCCCTCTTGAGGAAATCCTTCGTGTCGAGGCAATTCTTCAACTCGCCGAAGTGATCGGGTTCTGCGTCAAGTAACGAATCATTACAAGAACGTGCTATATAACTGTCCAACTGGAGTCTCCCATTCCTCTCCCGTTTGATCTTCTCGTTCGTTCATGCGAGTATGACATCGCAAGTTGGACAGCTCTGATGCAAGGCTTTGAGATATGGAATCTTCAAACTCTTAAGCGAAACGTGCAAGAATATTGTTAATTTAGCTGATTTAGCTCTTAAACTTATGAGGGGATCAGTTTCACAACTGCGGTAAGGCTCGGTTTTTATCGGCGTTAAGGAATGCGGTGCAAACATATCTGATAATGCGCTACGGTTTTACTAACTCCACAAATATTTCTGCGCTTCGCGCTGCGAGTATGTCATCATGTCCACATGTATCACCATGTACTCGCCGTCGTCCAGGAGCCTCTGGCTTTCCATCGAATGCATCATGTCTATCAGCGACATCGGCGTACCCAGAAAGATGTAAACTGAAATAAAACGTTCCTTGTTGAGTGTAACGAAGAAAATTGCTGCAATTAATGTACGTAATTGGTAACGCGAACGAAGCTCGTGTCTCATCCCGACACGCGAAAGAAGACAAACGAGGAAAATTCGATTATTCATCGTACGTACATTTGTGCACGCGATGTCAATCAAGTAACCCGGAAGCGGAGAGCGCGAATGAAGAGAAGCGTTTTGCCTTTTAATTCGAAAAATCGACGAGATTAACGTTGGCTCGCAGGAGACGGTCGCTCTAGGAGTTCCGGAATCGTCACGAATCACAGCGTGGCGTTCCCAGCTGAATTCGCGCTGCTTTTATTCTTCGCGACTGCGCGGGGAGCTAGCGGCGAGCGTATCCTGCGAGCCAGCGCGAGCGTAAAGAAATGCGAACTGACTGCGGGTCATGTTTTTGGTCTCCTGTATAAGTTGGAACCATACGCTGACTTGGCAGCAAGGCATCCTCTCCTCGCAGCATGTATGCCGGTCCTCGACGATCTTGTAATGGTTCACGGTGAGATTGTTCGCAGCCGCCTGATCCTGCAGCGAGCGTGCGACCGTCGACCAGTCGCGCTCCGCCACGATCGTAAATTTGTTCCATCCATAGTGCAGCAACAGGGCGATTACCGACTTGGTCACCTGCGTGTCCGGCGGCTCAGTTCTCACGAAGGTGTTTATCTTCGACGCCTTGTAGTCCGAGCATTTCTGCAAGAGAGAACGATCACCGATGTCAACGGAATTGTGGCAAGCGTCCTTCCCTCCCTTCCCGAGCTTGCAATAGTCATCGGTCCACCTTCCTCGGGTCCGCCTTATTTTTAATCGACCCATTTCGCGAGATCTCTCAGGGCGAACCGGAGGATCTCGTCGTGCGCGTGACGACCGTTTAATTCAGCCCCGAGACGCGGATCGGGATTTATTTGGTGTCGCGTCTCGCGGACGCGACGCGTGTAATCGAATTCGCCACGTTTCGCGGCCACGTCCGGTCTCCAGCGCACTTATTCAGCGAATATTTCGAAATCTGCATACGACACGCGCGGATCCGCGGCACGTTCTCCGCACGTGCGGACACCCGAAGCCGCTATTTTTTCAGTGGTCGTTAACTTGATGGTAGCGATTCCTTTCCGACTCGAAGTCTCGAAACAAATCACGAAAATCCGAGTCTTTAATCCTCGTCCTCGGAACATCCCTCATTTCCGAGGGTCTCGTCATTAAATACAAAGATTAGCATCGGACTAAAATTTAGCGGATGTTTATAAACGCAGTATCGGCTACGGTCTATGATCGCATCGCCCAACGATCTTCCATTGCGTCAAGGTGCAACGATCATTTCAATCATGCAATCGACCGGAGATCACGCGATTATTAATGCTCTATGATTGCGGTGATCCCTTTCAGCGTGATCGTAGGAGGAGATCGCAGAAGGTGGAGAGCGCAGGCCCGCTCTTTTCTCGGCGGCAAACAAGCGCGAGGCGCATATATGTGCGAAACGCATGATGCACCAGGACGGCGAGTCGCCCCATCCGCCGGTGCAATGAAAACGAGCGTAGCCGCGAACCGAGAAGAGAGGAAGAGAAAAAAACGGACCGCCGCGGAGGAAGGCAAAGAAGAGCAGGAGGAGCGGAAGAAGGAGGAGCACGACGGGGGAGGGCACGCATCGATGTGACGGGAAAAGAAGAGAAAGAGAAAGAGGGAAAGAGCAAGAGAGAGAGAGAGAGAGAGAGAGAGAGAGAGAGAGAGAGAGAGAGAGAGAGAGAGAGAGAGAGAGAGACAGAGGGGAGGGGGGAGGCGGAGGACAAGACGGAGATGCACCGGGAGTAATGCAGCAAAGTTGGCGGAGTCGGGTGCCATGGTGTGTGGCGCGGTTAAATATAAACCCGTGGCGAAGGAGGGCAGGAGGAGAAGTGGAATGAACGGGGCGACTCTCCTCGCGCGCGCGAGCGCGCGAGCGCATACAACGAGGGAGCATACTGCATGGGGCGGCAGAGGTGCGTACGTATGCGTGAGCGTATGGGACATGCGCTCCTCATTAACATATAAATTAAACGTGACAGTCGTGGGGGTCAGTTCTTTAATCGCGACGACCCGCCACGCTGCCTGTGGTCCCCCGAGCCCCCCCCCCYCCTCTTTGCTTTCTTCCTTCCTTCCTTCCTTCCTTTTGTCGATTATAGACTTGTCTTTATCCATCTGGGAATCCAGAATGTTAACGGTGATGCTCCCGGCGGTCTCGTTGCGCCGAGCTAACGCAATACGTTCACTCTCTCGATTCTTGTCGATTCTTAATTAATAATAAGCGATAAATTAATGATCGGTTCTCGACTTGGCCCTTGGCCGACTTTAGGCGCGCGGATATCAGGGGCCAAGTCTCAATGACTCGTGCACAGAGGATCGCTTGTCCGCCGATCGATCGACGCAAATCTCGTTGCGATATCTCGTGAGAGAGAGAGAGAGAGAGAGAGAGAGAGAGAGAGAGAGAGAGAGAGAGAGAGAGAGAGAAAAGATTAGCTCGCGCGGATTTACGCGGTACGGTGCCGCATTACCCGCCGCTCTATCCACGCTTACATTCATCATCATCATCATCATCATCATCATCATCATCATCATCATCGTCATCACCAGCATCATCGTGACTCCGGTGGCTATAAACAAGCGTAAGCCTGACATGACGAGACGGTCAGTTTTCTAGCAGCGATCTCCGCGCATCCATCCATTCGTCCGCTCGAGACACCGTCCGGTTCTCGCGCGCGCGCGCGCGAGCGCGTGTTTGTCTTGCCGAGCCGAGAATAGAGGAGGCAACTGAAGCGGGTCAGGTTTGTTTATCGGGGCCCGGAGGAGACTTCCCGCTTTTCCCGTGCGTCCCAAGGCGGAATGATATCAGGCGGGCCCCGATACGCGAGAAACTGACCCAATGCTCGAGTCGGTCAGCCAGTCGCGCTTAACGTGGGCGGGCGGGGCGAAGGGGGAGGGGKGGGGKGGGGGGGGAGAGGGACGCGGGGTTCTTCTATTTTTAGATTTTATGATTTCACGGAACTGGAACTTTTCGTGCTCCGGAATGTTTCCCGCTTGCGCATAACATCCTCGGGGTAATGGCCCATATTCCCAGCGCGGTTTAAAGCGCTTAAGCGCAACCAGGCTGCTCCTTCTGGTCGCCTGCGCGCGAGGAATGTATCCCACACGTAAACGCGAAACGAGCGGGCGAGAACAACATCGGCCAGCCCTCCCGCCCAAACGTACGTGACGGAAGTACAGATCGGTGCATTTTCGGGATGCGCTTTACTCCGCCGAATTTCGGGACCGCGACGGAACTTTGTCGGAACTCCGCGAGCCAACCCCCTTCGATCAGGTTCAATTGCTGTTACCTCGAAATCCCCCCCCCCCACTCCCCAACTCTCAGGCTTCTTTTCATAACAATTCTGTAATCTTTCGTTTAGGGACGACCGCGAGGATTGCAGATCATCCGGTGAAGTTGTATTATTTTCTCCCATTACGCTTCGAGCATCTTCGCATCGCGATGTCTCCTCGCGATGGCAGCCCGAGCGGTATTATCTCACTCTATCATTGATTATCCTGCCCTTCTCTCCTCGACGCGGTCCCCAAATTGTACGGCGGCCTGCCGTATTAAGTTCGTTTATCGGCAACTGTGAATCGGGTGAAAGGGACGATCGGGGGGCAGGAACGACGGACGAAACTGACCCGGCACTCGAGGCGGTTATCTAGTTCGTGGACGAGAGACGCGCTGGGACGCGAGGTGGGCTTTGGTCATTGCCGGCTCTCTCGAGCGCGCTGTTATTCTGGGCTCCACTCAGGCTATATTTAGACGAGACCACCTTGAGGTAGCCCGAGACTCGAGAGCTCTCCGCGCCACAACGAAGCTGGTTCTCTGCGGCCGGCTGATTGTGCGCGCTCGGTTGTGCAACGGCGGTGGCTATCTCGAGGAACAGTCGAGGAAATCCTCGTCAGGCTTTCGCATCATCCGCGCGCCCGATCGATCGGTCATCCGTTTTTCGCCGCTCGCGCGAATGATAATCGTCCGCTAGCTTGAACCGTTGCGCAATCTTGCGCCATCTCCGCTTCGAGCCTCTGGCACGATTAATTAGCCACGACGGGGATTTCGCAGATTTCTCGGATCGCGTTTATTTATAGCTCATTCAGCGTAAGACGGCTAAAAGTCACCGGGTTATCCTTACGCAAGAGAGCGCACGCGCGTGCGCGCGAATGATGCGTCCGGCGATCGATTAGATCGATTACGTCACTAGATACTGTTGCGCGCGCGTGCTGATCATTTCCCGAATATCGGAGGTTCGTTATCGGCGCGTACGCGCCGATTAAGCGATGATTACGGCATCGCTGAAGCGCGATGCGATAATCTTTCGTAACACCGTGTTCTATATATACGCATATACCGCAATCTGGACGTATGACTCAAGCAATCCGTTAATTGCACGTCAATTGTACACGTTAACAGAGCGATCGCTATCGGCGATGATTATCTAACAGGGAAACACGTGTTTCCGGAATTCTTGAGATTCGAGTTCGATCTCGAGGCGCGAGCGTCCAGTTGGATTTCGCGCCAACGGCTGCGTTTTGGGAAACAATTTCGGGTTTGTGTGTCAACGTGCTTCGATTTACCATGAGCTGCTGCTGCCTACGCAGCCTCGTCCCAATTTCAACGGCTTTCATCGCGGCGGAGCGATTTTTTCGATTCGGCGTACTCCTCTCTCTCTCTCTCTCTCTCTCTCTCTCTCTCTCTCTCTCTCTCTCTCTCTTCCCCGTCCCTCGGAACTTCCGCAATCGCGGAAAAATCTCCGCTCGGCAGCAGCCGGGATTTGATCGATTAAAAATCGGCGGATCCTCATCGATCCGACACGATCTCTCTCGATCTCGGAACTCTTCGTGGAACTCTGAGCGCAGATCGCGCATGCTGATCTTGCAGAACGGGCGCTCGGGACGATAGTGCGATATTTTCGCGGCTATCACAAAAGTATCGCAAACAAATATCGCATTAATTCGATAAACTCGAACGGCTGTACAGCCGCGCACGTGGCGAGCGCGGAGATGGAAAAATCGCGGAAAACAGCTGCCGCGAGCGCGATCGATCGCGCAAGAATAATAATCGCGGCTAATGATCGCATCGATTACCGAATGCGATTATCGAAACGGGAAGAGAACGTTTCTTTGCTCAATCAACGTGTAACAAAGTATCGCTCGTATCTGTCGCGACTTTGCATTACCGCGCTCGTTAAATATTAAGTATCTCGGGAAACGTTATCGAGACGGCCATATAACCGCCTCTTCGTCGGTTTATTGTTGTAAACATCCTAAACAACGTCACTTCGAGTTTGTTTCAGATACGGTCGAACATCGCGACCTGCACATTGGCATTCGTGTCACTTAAACCGCTTCATAAACCGACGCGGCGAATGACGTGACGTGCTCTCGACTTCTTCGTACGCGTTTCGCGTTCACCGACATGTGTTCGTATTGTTCGTGATCGCGTGTAAGTCAACGCCGAATCCCTGCCTCGTCCCGTCCGCACGAAACGGAAGTAACACGAGGAGGACGTAAGACTCACGCGAGGAAGCCCGACGACTTGTCGGGAATTGCAAAATGACGTCAGTCATTTCCTGCCTCCTGCCAAGTCGAGCCTCGCTCGTTTCGCGATAACGATCTTTCGGCGAACGCTACGCGATAAATCGGAGATCGCACTCGATGCGCGGCACGAAATTGTGTTTGAGAAGGATTTATCGTCACCGGGGCGTCCACGCGAGATTCCCGAGATCTTACAAAACAGTTCGATAAACGCCAAATAAATGGAGCGTACTCGCTTTCACGAGAATGAGAGAGAAAGAGAGAAAGGACAGATCGAGGCTGAAGTATAGGCAACATCGATCGTCCGGTTGCCAGAATTCCGGAATATAAAAAGGCTAGATCGATCATCCCGTTAATTGATTCTCGGTTGACGAGCAAGCTGCTTCGATTCTTGGATTGTTTGCGAATCCTCGTTTTGATCTTCTTCGCAAAATTTAGCCAACGCTCGATGCAAGCTTCTCGTCTCGTATTGCTTCGATTAGCTCGACGACCGCACTCGGCGCTAGGAATCTACCATTTATTTAGATTTCAATTTCAGAACACGAGATTTTTGCCTGCGTTCCGGATTTTGCTCGTTTGAATGTTTGCCGTTCCTCTATATCAAGCGGTTTCTCTGATAACTTCCGCAAGGGGTTTCCTCCTCCTCGGTACCTCAACAATCTCGAATTCATCGGAGACTTTTTTAGGAGCGAAAAGAGGATTTATTAGCGACAGATAAGAACTTGTTACTTTCGAATGATGAAACGCCAGCTCCTTTGTAATCATTGCGGAGTCCCGATCATCGTTCGCCGTTTCTTTAAATCGTATTTTATTCAACTATCACAAGTCGCGCGAAAAAGAATCAATGATGCGTGTTTGACGAGATAAATCGCGTGTGATACTAATATCTCCGCCGCTGAGATTTATTTTACCGTCAGAAATATATAAACCTTATAAACTTTCGAAATTTATTTCAGGCTACTTTTGCGAATTAAGCTGCTCGCTGATTAATAAATTAGGACTAACATAATGTCAGTGCAGGATAATCGAAAGAGATCGAAAGCTTTAAAGATGTAACTTTGGAGATTCAGTTTTAGAGGCTCAACTTTGAAAATACCTATTGAACATTGAATATTACAATCGACAATAGAGAGACGTCGCAGAAAAACGACGATTCTGACGTCACGGATTTCGTCTACCTCGAGGGACCAGAATCAGACCTCTCTCTCTCTCTCTCGCTCTCTCTCTGTCTTTGTTATCGAAGGAACACCTGCGAGTCGTCCCGAGGAACGCAACGGAGAACCAAGAGCGGTGCTTTTCCTCCCGGCGGGGGGAGGGGGCGCGGCTATCCCTGATTAAAGCTTGACCGAGGACCGAAAAACGTCGGAGGATACCCTGAAAAGCCGCGGCGGTTTAATCTCTCCGACGAACCCGTTTCTCTTTCGGTTCTTCTCATGATGATCGCGCGCGCGCGCGCGACGGGTTTAGCGACCATGCTCTTTTCTTCCTTTCTTGAACCCCGCTGCTCTCTCTCTCTCTCTCTCTCTCTCTCTCTCTCTCTCTCTCTCTCTCTCTCTCTCTCTCTCTCTCTCTCTTGCTCTCAAAGGCGTCGGCGCCGTTGATATTTAAAACTGCTTCGACTATATTTAGACGGCGTCTATATTCATCAGCGGATGCGTCTATACATAGAGCCGTACCGCTGTATTTACCGACTCGTGTTCCACGGTTCGCGCCGAGTCGTGCGTGGTGTAATCGGAAAGGCGCGATCGTGCAGGCATCAAGATTCTCGAGAGAGTTGTCGTTATCACATCGCCCCTATCATTCCGCGGATTCCTCCGTCGCGTGCTCCACACGGCGTTACTTCGCGTCCGACTCGGTGTCTCGTCTCGCGTTATATAATTCCGAGCCCTTGCGATCTTGCGCTCGAGCGAGGGACACGCGAAAACAATAAAGGAAAAATCAGTCAGCCGTTAATTGATACGCCGGGACGAGAATAGCTGAAGGAACGGTGACGCAACCGGGCACTTGCGTCACGTTTCCATCACAAAGCCGGAAACTGGCCTCGTGATGATTACAACAATCGAACGCGAAGTGCGAGATCTCGTCACGTTCCCGCGGGCGGAATAGATCGCTGATGCGTAAAGGCACGGGGAGAAAGCTCGAGGAAGTCGGTATCGATCGAGAGGCGAACGGTATTACGCTCTTAACGGCGTGTCGTCATCCTTCGAGCTCGCGGATCAAGAGGGATCCGCCAGAAGAGCCAGAAATCTCTTATCTGCAGAGATACGCGCGAGCAACTCGAACAGCGATCGTCAGTTTCAGCTACGTCCGTGACTCTTATCGTGACTCGTTGCGCAATATGCGCAATTTTTCCTAATCTGAATCATCCGACGATTCGCTACTCCTCCGAAACGGGGACAACGATGCAATGCCCCGTCGTGCAATGACGAGCAAACTCGCGGAGGAACTCGCGGACGAACTCGCGGAGGGACTCGCGCGGATTTTCACGTGAACTAATCACGGGGAAGCCCCCTCTCGCTCGAGATGCTCAGCAAATCGCCATTAATGTGACGGATCGAGATCGCCGAGTCGAAGGGGTTAATGCGGCCCTGGATCGGGGCCCGCAGGCGCGCCGCAGGTGTAGAGAGGGGGACACGCAATCTCGTACGCAACGCGCGCGCAGGGAGATGGGTGGGGTGGGGGGGAGATGCGATTCGCACGCGCGCATGCACGCACACATGGATACGCACGCACATGGCAGGCCGATGCCTTCATTTATTCATAAATCAACAAGCGTCTCTATTTATAGCCACGGCGGACAAATAGCGATAGTCGCGCATGCATGCGTGCATGCGTGCGTGCGTGCGTCGTAGTATCCTTGAACGGAGCGGAACCGTTTCAGAAATCGTAATGCCGACGACGGACGAATGAAAAATTAGGGGAACACCGATGACGCGTCGATGACCGATATCCCGGGCGCTCTCTCGGACGGGAGACGGAGGGGGAGGGGAGGGGGAGGGGGAGGCGGAACCGTTTCAGAAATCGTAATGCCGACGACGGACGAATGAAAAATTAGGGGAACACCGATGACGCGTCGATGACCGATATCCCGGGCGCTCTCTCGGACGGGAGACGGAGGGGGAGGGGAGGGGGAGGGGGAGGGGGAGGGGGAGGGGGAGCAGCAGCAGTAGCAGTAACAGCGGCAGCAACAGCGGCACGCGCACCACTTTCGGAGATACCGAGATTCGGAGAGACCTGTGCGCGTTCGACTTTGCGAACGCGCGTTCCGAGGAAAGTGGATTCTAGAAAGTTCCCCGTCGCGCGCGCGCACACACACGCACATAACGTGTACGCGTTATTTGCGCCTTTCGATACGGGAAATTCGTCCGGCAATTCTCCCGGGACGGTGGCGGCAGGTGCGACGGAATCCGAGCTCGTGCGATCGCCGCTGGCCGGCACATCGCGACGATGAATTTCGTATCGATTCCAACGCGAGCAGCATGGCGTAATGGGGCGTTACTCTTCGAGTAACCGCCAGAAAATGCGAATATTTCTGAAAGTATAATCCAATCCATCGCGGCCCGGTATCGCGGATCAGTATCGAATCAGTATATCAGGATCGAATTCAAATATTCGCGGAACTGACTGAATCAGTCTGCTCACTGAAATCGAACGCCTTCGTGAAAGGACAGCCTTCGTGATGCACCATCGATGCACGATCGGTTCAATCGAAAATTCTCGATGCCGCAAGACGTGTCGGAGAAGTTAGCAAACACCGTGTTGTCCTTGACTCGTCAGCTAACGAGATCAGAAACCAAAACAAACAGGTGGAATCGAATCGTGACGGAAATCGCTGAAACACGCCCATCGTCGCAGACATATCCCTGAGTTGTGGATTATGCATCGTGGCAGGTGCATCCCGCAACATCCGAAATACATCCCAACCCCAGGGGTGGGGGAGGGAGAACGGGGAGTCCGGCTTTTCCGCATCGCCGCAGAGCCGCCCAGGTCGCAAATCGCTCGCAAGATGCACGCATCGCGCGACGAATGGTCGACAGCGACATACGAATGCTCGTGAGTGCCATGGATCGGGCACGGGGTGGGATACACCATGCACCATGGGAGCGCGGCCGCAATGTTGCGGCCTGGCTGATGCTGGCGCGCCGCCGCTCCTACATATGTTCGTTCGTATGCACTCGCGTACGCTCGTTCGGTCTGTCGCGCTCGGCGAAGCAATAGCCCGATCTAAATATAGCTGGCGATAAACACAGGCAGTTAGTGACTGCCGCCACTGCCGCGCGCCGTGTAGCGCCGCGTCGGTATCCTTGGATATGCAGCAAACGAGCGAGAAGACGAAACGCGGAGGCGTTTTTCGATGCATTGCTGCATACAACATTGCACTCGCAGTGCACTTCTAAAATGCACTTTCCGCTCTCGGTCGCACGCGAGCGCGAGTAAGAAAGSGGGGGGGRGGGGRGGGGAGGGCGAGGAGGGGGCAAGGCGACGTGCATAGCCGGCGGGTCAAAATTTCAAGTAGACTTCGCCGAGTCTCGCGACTTTCGTATCGAATTTGAACGTTGCGGCGTGTCGCGCGGGTCGCGGAGGCGCAGGCGCCGGCAAGGTTGCGCCAATGTTGCGAAGGCGCGCGAACGCGTTTAACCAGAAACGCGCCGTCCGGAGAAACGACATGGCCGCGGTTACGCGATTCTCTCGCGAGTTGACAAAAAATCGTTCGCGTGAGTTTCTTCGTCCCGTTACACCGATGATTCAAGCGCGCAAGTCAAGCAAGAAATGCGCGGAGTTGATTATTTTCCGTCACGCGCGTGCGCGGGAGAGAGAGAGAGAGAGGGGGGGGGAGATAAGAGCTTATCAACTTTTCGGATAAATATAACGGCGTCTGACAACACCATGGTGTCTGTAATCCTGATAACCGCAATTATCGTTCGCTCCTACGGACCAAAAAACGAGCATTACGTAATCAAATGGCCGCGAATGAGCGGTACGTACTTTCGCGTGTTCGCGGTAATCGTAAGTCAATCCGCGGAGATTACTTCGCGCGAGTCAGTGCTTAGTGAACGCGAGATGACGCGGACTGAGATAATCGTTTGTACATCCAGCAGCGGCGCGGCAAAATAATTTTGCGGCGTGTAATCGTGTCGACAAAATGAAACGAGACGTCGCTTGCATGGCGAGATCGCTTCCTCGTTCGGGCAGCATTTTCCATTAGCAGCTGGCATCGTAATAGATCGAAAAGGCGCGATAATTCTCAGTCTCGGCCTGCGAGTTGCTAATAAATTAGCCGCGCTGTCATCTATTAATTATCCGGTGCGAGTTATCAGCGGCTCAGCTTGAAATTATATTTAGCGGCGTCGCGCCGGCTAAACGCCACGGCGACGAATTATGCGCGATCGCGAGCGAGCTGTCCGAGCTCGTTCGAATCGCCCCGCTCGAGGATTTCGCGCGAGCAATCGAAACTAGTCAAGATCGAGAGATCGAGAGTCGCGCGCCGCGCTCCGAACGATGCTCGGCGTATCGTCTGCAAGCTTGAGACAATGATATCGCGCGAGCGATTGTTCGAGGCGGAGCGATTTTCGAGCGACGAGAGCTCGCCGCGCTACTTTCCTCGATCCGCGGAGCGGATGAAGAATTCGTCTCGCGGCATACGTTATAAATAACGTAGAAAACGGCAAGTGGCGTGAAATGAATGCGATAAAGAGCGCGGCGAGTGATTGCGAGCGAGACGTCGGGATCACAATTTTGCGGCAGACACTGCACAGATGGGAATTGAATCGCTCTATCTATTCTCGGAACGAGGCTACGGACTCGTTGTAAAAACTATTTATCGCTTTCCCTCCCTTCTGCGAGCGAGTAGCAGCGGGAATATTTGAGATTGATAGGGGGACAGTAGACTCACTGTGAAGAATAGCGTGCTTAGCCGATAAAGCCTAAGAGAGACGTCGCTTCTTGCGAGAAAGCTGCAAAGCTGCAGGAGGACTCGCGAAGCGATAAGTCCGCGATGAAGCTCCCTTTCGCGGGCATCGCGAGCGTGTCCGGCCGCTCTTCACGAGGATGAGGCCTTATTTCGCGCACGGCATCTGATAACGATATCAGAAACCATGTCCAGGCCCGTTCCTCGGATTTTGCGCGATAGCTGGATTGCGCTTAAGGCGCAAACAAATCGCCGGAGCAAATGATCGGTTTGTTTTCGTCCGGAGCGCCAGGGGGCAAAAATCGTATCCGCTCGGCTTGCTTTTAGTTTCTCCTTACATTAATAGCGCCGACTCGCCAACAACGCTGCTCTTGGAAACGTGACACAGAGCCGGTCTCATTATCGCGAACGCGGAAGCGATGATGGAACACAAGTTTAACCTTGCACCGGTTCCCCGAGAAACTCACGCGTAAGTCGCGCGAGTTCCTGTAAAAGCCACACATTAAGCGGCGATTCCACCGCCGATAAAAGCTGCCGACCGTCAGCGGGAAGGTGCGCCGATGAATCAGGCGATCATTGCGACACGCGCCGCGAGAGCTCCGCATCTTCTGCTTCGCATTCGTTCCCATCAGCGCGAGCAGCTCTCAGGTGAAGGGTAATTATAACGCGCGATGACGAGCGGAACGGACAAGTAGCAGCGATGGAAATAGACAATTAAGAACAAGCGTGCCGCATGAATCACGCGCGTTGATCGCACGATTAATTTTCCAATCGATGGACGCGAAGCAGGCACGCCAGATACCCTCGGATGGCGCATGCGCGCACGCTGCGAGCGCGAATATAAAAATACCGCGCACGCGATAAACACGACACTAAAGCTGCCTGCGGATCGCGGATCCCCGGATAACCGACGAGGCGCTGGATAATTCCCTCGTTTCTTTTTGCCCGAGAAATTCGTCCGTTTGCATGGCGGCCTGTACACCGAGCGGCTTACCGAGAGAAACGCCATCGCCGTCGTCGTAAAATGAGAGAAGAACATCGTTCGGGGACTATACATTCTTGTTGACCAAATGAATACGCGTCCGTACGCTGGACCCGTAATTGGTGCCGGCCAATTAAGGGTTAATTGAGTGTATTTTAGCCTGAAACCGGCCGCATCGCCGTCACTCCGACCCAGCACCCACATTAAACCGAGTCCCCATAGAAAGACGGATCTACGAGCGTTTTTGCCGCGCGATAACTGGTTCTTCGTTACTCACGGCGTTGCAAACAATTAGATGTGCTTATCTTTATCGTGTCAATCAAGGGACCACTTGTTCTTCATGCACGACAGGTTCGTGCATCTTTCACCGCGCGATGCGATCGATGATGACAAATTGTGGCTAATTAGCAGCCTACATCGTCGTAAGCGCGAATAATATCGGGGAAAATGGGAAACGCGAATTCCGCTGCGATATCGAAATCGTTAAGAATCGACAGAGAAAAAAAGATGACGAAAAAAAGCGAAACGAGACGTCACATATGTGAAAACAATAATGGAATCTCATTCCTAGGGAATTCGTTTCATTCGCAAGTGATTAGTAGAGTTTCAGACATCGAAGCGAGTTAGTTTCTCATTCTTCGGGAGGAAAGAATTATCAAACGCGCAAACGCAAACGCGAACGATCTTGACGAATTTCGACTAATTAGCAGCGCGACAACATCGCCGCTGTGGAAACCGCGAATATCGTGGAAAACGGCAAACGCGCATTCCGCTGCGATATCGAAATCGGTAAGAATCGGCGAGCGATGGAGAATCTCGAAAAGAAATGAAGGGAAAAAGCGAAACGGAATGTCACGCGCACGCGCGCGTGTGTGAAAGCGAGAATGGAATGTCATTCCTAAGTAATTCTTCATTCGCAAATGAACATTTATTAGAATCATGTTTCAGCTATCGTAGCGAGTTTCTCATTCGTCAGAAACGGATTATCAAACATAAATATTAACGGACGATCTTGACAAATCGCGAGCGTTTTGTCGAAACGTCCGTTGCGATATTTCGCTATTATCTGCGATTATATGCGCTATTGTCGCGTCATCGCGCGGCTCGAGTCAATCGCTGCTTTCCTCGCGGATCGACGCTATTATCGATCCTATTATACCGACATGCGGCGTGCATTCGGCAAAAATACAGAAAGCCTCCGTTGGACACCGCTCACTTCCGATTCCTTCGAGCGCAGCCAAGTGCGGAAAGTAGGACGCTCCGGCCGGAGATCTCGAGCATCGCGAGCGATTTTTCTCTCGCTATTACGATTACATTTGCATTGATAATCGCCGACGCCCTTCCTGTCGCCGACACGCACGGATTAATCCCCGCGATCGACGGGAAAGAAGACCAGGAGAAGGGAGAGAGAGAGGGGGGGAGGGGAGGGAAGTTACCTTGGCGTTATTAGAAACGCTTATCCTCGGAATCCGCGATACCGAGCTGTGATTCGTCTTCTCTCTCTCTCTCTCTCTCTCTCTCTGTTCCGCGAATTGCGCTTATATGTCTCTTTGGGCTTCTCGAGGAAAAGATAATAACTTCTAAGAGACAAGTTGTGCAGAGTCACGAGTCGCTGATACCGGCTATAAATACATCACACGGCGCAAAAATAGACGAGCACAATGGTGATTCGGGACAAGAACGCGTATCCTGGTGCGTGCGCGCGCGCGCGTGGAAGCTCGGCGAAGCAGAGCTAAGTCCTAAGAACGAAATCAACCGATGACGCATATACCTAACAGGTTCGCTCGTAACCGTTTGTTTGCTCCGACCGATTTTTATTATCTCTACGGCGCGACGGTGCACGCGCGCTCTCTCCCCCTCGCTCTCGCTCTCTCTCCCTCGCTCGCTCACGCATAAATATTAATTGCTCTGCAATATTACGCGCCAAGTCCTTTTTTTTCGGATAATGCAAATACGCCCGTGTGACGGAATAATGATTATGATGATGATGATGATGATGATTACGATGATTATGATGATGATGATGATTATGATGATGATGATGATGATGATGATGATGATGATGATGATGATGATGATGATGATGATGATGATGATGATGATGACGATGATGATGAAGCGAACGCGCGAGACCCGGATTCTCGCCAGCCAAGCGCGAAACCAGTATCCTCACGCGCTCGCTCGCTCGCTCACTCATTCTTCCATTCTGCCGTTCTAAAAATAGCACATCTGCGCGCGCGCGCGAACGCACGGCCAGTTTTCCGTTCCGTGATGAATGGATTCCTCTTCACGGCGGCCCGTGAAGCACGACACCGGCTGTCAGTTGTGCGGCATTTCTATAGGAAACTGACGTGTATGTCGAGCAATTTTTTTATCCGCGCACGAACCGATCGGTTTGCGTCAGAAAAGGGTTATTTGACGCGTCGGAAACACTGCCGCCCGCATGCCGATGATCCTCCCCGTCAAATCTGTCAAGAGGACGCAATTTGTCACCGGCATTATCTCAGCGGTCGAGCAGGGACGAGCAGACGGGCATTGGAAAATAATAAAGGGAGAAAAAGAATTCGAGAAACCAAGAGAGAGAGAAAGAGGGGGAGATGCCGCGACGATGTCCGCGCTCGCGCGGAGCACAAAATGGTGGCGAGAGGAACGGCGCAAAAAGGAAGCCATGGAAAGGAATTATCGCGCTTCGCGCGCTCGTCTCTCCCGCCTCGTGTAATCGCGACCGGTTTCCATCTGGCAGCCGATTGTTGGCGCGGCAATTTTCACTCGCGCGATTTTCCCTACCGCGAAGAACCGTCGCGAAACGAACGATCCAATTAAATGGCCGGCGTGTTTATCTTCATCTCTCTCTTTTCTCCCGACTGTCCCCGCTCGCTCGTATCAGCGCGCTCGCGGCGCGTAAGCGAGCGCGACTGTCGCCTCGATCTCCGCGCGTCTCTCTAACGTCGCCATATATATTTAAACGGTGATAATATGGCGAATCCTATCGATTCCCGCGGAACCGGTATTCTCACGCTCCGCTCGTTCGTCTGCTGTCTGCTAAAGATAGCGCTCGTTTCAATATCGCTGCGTGATTCGTTGCGCGGATGTCCCGCATGTTCGATTCTCGTTTAAAAAAAAATCCGATTAATTGACCGGCAATGCTACAGTGTGCAGGAGGAGCAGGTGCAGGACGACGTTCGATGAAGAAATCGGCCTTTTGATTTTAACCGATCATCCGTTCGCCACCAATCGCGTCACGAGGACTGGATGACGGAACTTGCCGCGAATATGGGAATTTATGACGAATATGGGAGTGACGGGACGAACGAAGGAGAGAATATTGGATGCGCGATTACAAGTTTTACGGTATTCGTCGCAAGTTCGCGATGTGCACAAAGTACGAGTCATTAGCGCACGCGGATGAATTCCGCAAGACCTCCTCGTTCCCCGAAGAAAGCTACGAAATCGAAATGGCTTCTTGATGTAACTTGACGAGAGAAAGGAGAGAAAGAAAGAGAGAGAGAGAGAGAGAGAGAGAGGGACAAAGATTGTGTAATAGAAAATAATTAACTGAGAATTGCAACAAAATGCGAATACAGATTCCCGAGGATGGGATGAAGAGAGGATCGAGGCCGCGGGGCGGCGATTGTTTAATGTTCGCGTGCAATTAAGGGGATTCGTGATAAGTCACCGACGCCGTAGGCAACGTTGTGCGCTAATGGACGTGCGGATTCGATTTAGAAAACGCGACGTTAGAACGCCGCGGCAGGCCGAGAAGAAACTAATGAACCGGTGGCTCGTCGTCATCGTCGTCATCGTCGTCCACGCTTCAGTGGTTATTAAATGAGACGAGCGATTAAGGAGATTTAACGATCGCCGAAGCGCGCTCGTGCTGGAACAGATGTTTGTGCCAACGTCGGTTGAGCTTAAGTGGCGCTTGCTTCCTTCGCGCGCATACATTTCCGATGTGTATGTGTTCCGCTTGGACATTCTGCGTGGATTTTTATATATCGTGTTTTGTAAAATACATTTCTATATATTTCATGTTTATGTTTATCAAGTGTGTAGATTAATCTCTTGCTTTCCTCCTCGCCGATTTTGAGAGCTATCCTAAACTGGATTCTGATTTTTAAGTGCTGACCTCTGCGTTCTCAAAGCTGCGTGAACTGATAGCAAGATAACCTCTACATCCGCATACTTGATGATCCTTGATGACGACAAGGATATTCGGCATTGCATTCTTCTTTGCGTTAAGCAAGTTAAGGAAGAACGTTGCTGAAACCGCTCGACGATTCCTTCCGCTTGCGATTTCTTCTTGATGAAGATGACATATAGTCGCAAAAATTATAAGAGACTGCGAAAGAGACTTTAACCTTGAAGATAGAGAATTCCGATCAACTGCGGCATCTGCTGAATCAAAACACTTCAAAGAGAAAAGAACTTGCTGTCTTGCACTTTAATAGATAATTTTTGAACATCTATCGAAAGGAGCAAGAAATTAATTTGTATACATATAATAACCTTTGCTGACATAATTCGCGACGAAACCTGTCACGAGTACTGTACTCGTGAAGGCTCTCGAGACTTTCGAAAAATTTGTTTACGTAAAACTTGGCCGGTTTCTTCCCTCCTTCCTTAAGATCTTGAAATCGGGAATCGTAAAAACTGGCCAACATAAACTTACGCTAGGTTAGGATCGCGCGGGCATTTGAAACCGCGAATGTGAAATTTTGAGAAAGGAAGGCAAGCTTAAAAGCCAAGATGCGGCTGACTGCTGCAGATTCGTCGCAGTAAATTGAAACGGGGACGACACCCCGCGAGTCGGTCGAGCTCGGTTTCCGGTGGCACCAAACGCGGCAGTTAAATCGGATAATTAAAAAGATTTAACGATCGCTTAACGGTCGCGGCGAGACGTCGCTACCGGCCAGCAAGGGCGAAGGAGAGACGACGATCGGACGAGTAACGTCGGGCCGACGCACCGACACGCGCGGCGGACCAGGTAAGCGTCCGCGCGAGTGCATCATGCAGACTGAGCTATAAATAGACCGCGAAGGTCAGGGGAATCAGCACTTTTCATGCAAATGCACCGTGTCGATATAATAATATGCGGCTTCTTTCACGCTGAAAACCAATCGCGGTGCCGTGCCGGTTACTAAGAAGCTTTTGCACGGCTGCGGATCTCGTAACGCGGATTCCTCGACGACGTTCTTCGACGTAATCGCGAAGAACGAAGAGGAAGAGCAGCGCTACGCGCTGCGCGACTCGCATAGACGATGAATCTTACGGTGTGCGTTCGCACACTCGCATCGATGTGCGGAACAAACGAGAAAAACGACGAAACGAAGAGAGGAAGTGAGATGAAAGAAACAAAAAGGTCTTCCGCGTTATCGAATCGGATGGAGCGACTTCCGGTTGCAGTCGGCATTTCTCATTAACCCGATTCCGGTTCTGGTTTCTGCCACAACGGGGAAGCCCGGAGAAGCTCCGAGCTGAATAAACAAGCGTTTCTCACTGAAACGTTGAGAATCCGCGATCTCCTCGCGATTAAGCGACATACCTCGATAACAGCTCTCTTTCATCGCTTTTCCAATCGTTATCGGAATGCGGTATCAATCTCGAGCGTCGCGGACAAGCCTCGCAATCGAGCGCGGGCACCGCACTGCCAACTGCGAACGAGCTCCCGATTTGTAGGCCGTCATCAAGCCTGAGCGATCAACAGGTGGTTGCACCGCGCAGCGGTTGCCTCGCGCGATTCAGCGCCGGCGCGCGCGCACGCGAGCGCGAGCGAGTGCCGCCTCGTTGTTATTTGTCGAAAGTTCCCGCGACCGGTTCCCGAGATACCTCGCGCTGCGAGGTTTACCCTCATTACGCGAGATCAGCCGCCGCACACGTAGCTGGACCAGTCGCCGTGTCTGTCTGCAAACGTCCCATGTAAACTCTTCGCGTGGATGAGCCTTCAATCCGCGGTGGGAAATCCGGGGAAGTCCACGCCTTTCGCACGGCAGAAAGTGTCGCGGCCGGATCCGGAAGCAGAGATTCGCTCAAGCTTCTCCCAGCGGAAGTTCAATTTTAAACAAACGCTCCACGTGCACGGCGCAGCCGTTTCTTTCGTTTTTCGAAAGCTTAAGCTCCCCGGAGAGCCATCCGAAGCTCGAGGAAGCGCGATTTCGATTTATCGATTTATCGTTCGAGCCGCGCAACGACGTTGCAACATTCATTCGCGTAGATACGCGAACAGGTGCACTGTACAACGCACCGCATCGATATGATCCCTCCCGAAGTAGCGTTGCGTGACACGCGAAATTCACTCTTGCCGTCCGATTCCTTTTTCTCGGTCGGCGCGATTCAGTCGCGCGGTTGTGCATAGCAGCCGCATCGTTAACGGGCTATCTACCGGCTGACTTATTCAACGATATATTTAACGCTTTCTACGGCGGATACTTTTTGCAATAATTTTCACGCGCCAAATTTAACAGACTCGTTCGTGACGCATTAACGTGCAATGCGACTAGGCGAGATAGCGAGGCTCGACGAGACTTCCTCGACCCGAGGAAAGTTCGCACGGGAAAGACGCATGCGGATCGGAAAGCTCGCGAAACCGGCGTCGTGCACGCTTAATCGCTGGCGCGGAAACGCGAGCGAGCGCATCATGAGCGCGCCGAGCTTGGCAGAAGCGGGTTAATAATCAGCACACGTGTCGCTCGGCGTTCCTCGCTCCGGAGTCACGAGGATCCGTCTCGCTGAGACGGCAATAAAGAGAAAACAATCCACCGGAAATGCGAGCGCGCGTCAGGCATCCGGGACGCGCGCCGGTAAGAAAAATCGCGTCGCTCGACGAAATCGAACCCACCGGCGTGCCCACGTGGGGAACGTTATCGCGACGGGGGGGAGGGGAGGGGGGAAGGGGAAGGGGAAGGGATAGGAAGGAGGCGGAAAGGCAACAACACGGCTGGTAGGAATCCGACAAATTTGCGGCGCGATTGCCGCGGCGGACGACGAGTGAAACTAGGTGAAAGTAAGCGTTGGCCCCTTATGCTTATGCACCGTCCCTCACGTGCCAAGAGAAGGGCCACCGGCATTCCCGCTCGATCGATCCTCCCGCTCCCTCCCTCTTTCCCCGTGTCCTTCTTCCATCGCGCTGGAGCATCGTTGCCATCGATGCCGAATCTTCGTGCAAACACTCGGTGTTTGCTCAAAGTGCTCATTGCACGGCAGTGCGAAAGTGGAACAAACGGCGATAGAAGAGAGGGCGGAGGGACGGGATGGACGTCGACGTCGGTCGGTTTGCAGCATCGCGGAGAGCCGATTATGCCGATAAAGTAAACGCTGCGCTTTGTGGATCGTAATCGGAAATCGGAATGCGAAGCACGACGGTACAGCAGCAACGGTATGATATAATGGAGATTTAAGTTTTTTCTGGGCAACGGAATGGCGCTTGTCGACCGCATCTCGTCGATCGAATCTCGCGTTCGCGTGTATGCTCCCCTCTTCCTTCTTCCTTCTTCCTTCTTCTCTCCCGCCCCCCGCGGGGCCATCGCGCACCCGCCGTGGCGAATTAACATAAATTAATCCGGAAGTCTCCCGGTGTGTACCGCTTTCTTGTGTACTCGTGTTCATGAGAACGCGTCCGCGGAGCGGATGTCCTTTAAATCGCGAGATGCGTGTCGAATCCGATCGGCCAAGCTGGCCTAAAGTTAACCGCGGAAGAGATTTATATCGCGGTGTCGCGGGCCTCACGAAACTTTCCACAACGACACATAATCGAACGGGCTTTTCCGAGCTTCGCGACGTGGGAGCTACCTCTCTCTCGGCGGCGACTTTCACGAAGACATAAAACGCCGCGGTGTCGTTTGATCCGATGATCATTCCGCTCGCTTGACTTCACGCCAATTGCGAGGGGAATTCCGCGGATTAATAAATCGCGCGTGTCAGACGGGGAAAATGCTGCTTCCATCGCCGTCCCGGCGCGCGTGCCGGTAAGCCTCCCGATAAATAACGGACGGATACGGTAATCGAGGTATCTCCACGCCGCGAATTTTGCGGGACCCTTAACTTTGATCCGACTGAACGTAAAACGTCTAGCGACATTCGCGAAATGTCAGACGCGAGGGAAGGAACACCGTTCGCCGCGGGCGAGCGCGTCCTCAGCGCGTGATAAAGACACGTATGATAGCGTTCGACAATAATGACGGACGTCAGGATATTTAAATGTTACCTTCGGCTCGCGCCTGACGTGGCGCAATACAAATTGGTGGATGTGGCAAGATACACGCGCGCTCGAGCGATCGTGCCGTGATCGTGAGCGATCCGCGCATGCGCGCGCGACGAATTTACGGGGAGGCGCGCCAATAACTTTAATCACCGCGCGACGAGATAGGCAAAGGAAACGCAGTCGATGGCGGCGGTGTCAAAGTAAAATCGCGCACCGTACGCGCGCTGCGTACGGACGGTGATACGGGCGCACGATCGGTATTGCCGGAATGTTGTTAAGTAGCTGGATTCGTGACTCCGCGTCGAGCGTGATCGCGCATCGCTGAGAACTCGCGGCTCGGTTTCCCGTGCTTCGCTTCAGCAATGCTCGCGCGCGCGCGCGGATTTCTTGGCTTTCCGACTCGCGCGCGATTCCTCCTTCCCCTTCTTCCTCGAATAAATTAAAGAGCCCGGTCGAGTCCGGCGAGTAAGCGCGGATACTGTAGGATATATATGTATAATGATTTATATATATTCCTTATGTGAACGAGTTCTCGACGTTTGGTTGATAAAACAAGGAGTAACAGGATTCTTTATTATATTTAACACTAATACAACTCTTATTGATAGGCCGATTGATCTTGCCAGTCTTGCCGGTCCAGATTCTTCTGCCGTTCGTTCTGTCGTCTGTTCGTCATTCGCCTGTCTTTTGCATGTCTTTCGTTTATTTATCGATTACAAAGCTAATCAATAATTGTATTTATACCATAATACATGACGACGATTGTTTCGCCGGAACATTTTGATCACGCAGCGAATCACGCGGCAATTATCTCACACCGCGCTTACGTAACGGTGGAAGTCCGGAGGAAGTCGGAGGAGAATACGCCGATTATAAATCCCGATTGTTTTAACGTCACTCGCGACTGCCACGCCGCGAGATTTCGTAACGGTGCGTCCACGTGCGTCCGGGCTCGCTTCCGCGGACACGCGCGACGCGATGTGACTTGAATTTTCATAGGGGATTGTCGATTGACCTCTAACCTTAAATATCGGGAAATGCTCTCTGTCTCTTGAAGAAAGGCGATTCGCGCATGCGAACGGTGAAGCTAAATCGATCGTTTAACGATCGATGAAGAGGAAAGGTCCACGCATAAGTAGGGATAATAAATTACGTATTATTCATCGATCTCATGTTGGAATGATAAAAGAATTCAGCAACGGATATTTATTCCTATATTGCATCTCTCTCTCTCTCTTTCTCTTTCTACTTTTTCCTAAGAATATATTTCGAGAAACGTATGTCGTAACCGGTCGGTTGTCTAAAATTAAGCTGTCACTCCACGTAAACTTAGTGTGTAGAAGTTTCCGGCAATTCCACGGATTAAACTTTAGTCGTATCAATTAAAGTTACGTAAAGGTAAAGACGGCGAGGGGAATTCAGACTCGCGGTTCGGAATTCCTCGCGCGTCGCTATAGTACCCGGACCCGGTGAGCAGCCGTGCATGGAAGAGGGAAAAAAAAAAGAAAGAAAAAAAAGAAAGAAAAAGACAGAAGGAATATACGATACAACGCAATACGTCGATGTAATCTCCATTTCGACTAGAGACGTGACTCGTCTTGATAAAGCGTGATGGACGCGCGATACGTCAGCGCGAGCTAACGGACAATTAACGGCGAATCATGCAACTCGCGGAGCAACGAAAGGATTTTCCGTACAAGTCGCATGACTCCTGCCCCGTTTACAACGGAGTTATTCGTCCGCGTTATTCGCCAAGGAATGCGCTTCGAATGAATTCGAATGGATTCCTGTTGTCGTGCATGTCCTCGCTTCTTCATCAGTTTCAGATCTCTTCGAGAGACCACAGCGTGGTCAGTTATCATCCTTTATGTCCATATTTTCGGCCACGTCCCGGCGCGAAGCGCCAGTCAGTCTCCGGAAGCTGATAGCACCGCGTACGCGACGCGCGCAATTAAAGCCCCGGATCGCGTGTCATCGCGATCGCGCGATGACACTTGGCGTACAAAATTATCAGAACTGCAGAAATAGAATGCGTTCTAATTTCGACGACGCGATCCCATCCGTCCCACGATGCACGTCCAAGCATCGAGCTCGAGCTTAAGGGTTAATCCGGGCTAGCGGATCCGAATCGCGAATCGAGAATCAGCCCGAAGCCCGGGCCCGATCGAGTAGCGGTCGCAGCGGCGATATTGGACCGCCGCGCTCGCTTGCGTGCTTCGCCGTGACGTAGCACGCATATCGTACCGTACGCACGCACGCACGCACGCACGCACGCACGCACGCACGCACGCCCCAGAGCACCGCACGGCCCGTAATTATATTGTCACGCCGCGGGTGTTCAATTTGTCGAGCGCACCTCCGACGCCGCCGCCGCCACCTTCGCCTCCTCCTTCGTTAAGGCAACACCGGCTCTCACACTCGCGCCGTCTCCTTCGACTTTGCCTCGTCAGTTGCCCTACAACCCCGCCGTTCTCACGCCGGCGGAAACCGTTCTCAGCCGGTTTCGCCGGCTACGAGAGAGAGAGAGAGAGAGAGAGAGAGAGAGAGAGAGAGAGAGAGAGAGAGAGAGAGAGAGAGAGAGAGAGAGAGAGAGAGAGAAAGAGAGCACGAAACGACGCCGATAACGACGCGCTACGAGCGCGCTCGCAACTTTTCATTCGCTCGATAATAACGTCTGCAACTTACGCGTTAACGCGCGGCATTTTCCTCCTTAGGCGGTAATTACGCGCGTTTGAGATAACCGGGAAGCTCGCGTCCGTTTCTAACTGATAAGAAGAGTAGCCGATAATTTTCTAGACATTTCGCGATATTTTAGGAATATCCGAAATTTCGTTTTATTAATTACCCTTCATCCCTCTCCCCACTCCCACCTTCCTTCTCATCCCCCCGAGAAAGGTGCCTTGGAAGATCTGAGAGGGCGAAGGAATGAGCAGCCGACTCGACGTTCCAAGATCAGCGATGGTGATCTTAACGAATCGCTTTCTGCCTAATTTCATCTGCATAACGCGCGCCATTATTTTAAGGACGATTCAGTCCTGCCAGTGTATTTTATTTTATTTTATTAAGGACGATCCTTCCTTTCGATCTGACTCGAAAAATTCTGAGTAAACGCGATGCAGACTCGTAGTATTCTTGCGCGAATGAGATAACGCGCGCATGCGCAGTCCGCGCATCGGCGACGCGTGTATCATATCGCGGTGCGCGCTATTAATAATCGTGACTACAATGACACGTTTATTAACGAAACGGACGATACAGGCGCTCGCAATACGCGCCGACAGCCTCGGATAGGTGGAAGAGACTCTCCGAAATTGATAAAAACGCCACTTACGTAGCTGATCATAGGTATGTTGCGGGATTGAGCGACTATGGCCTCCACGTAGCAGCTGCCTTCCGGTCCGAAGAAGGCCACGATCCCGTCGCAGATCATGTCGATCATCGCGCTGGTGGCTTCGACGGTCTCTCCCCTCGTGTCGCTCCATCGCAGCACCAGGTTCACGTTCGGCAGAATGTTGGGATCCTTGTTGATCTGTCAACAATGGTCACGTGATTATTGTAGGCAGAAACATGGGCGGATCAGCATCGGCCATGTCGCAATTCGCGCATGATCGATCGATATCGATTGGAATTTCTCGGTATCATAAATTACATTGATCAGATGCGTGACGGAGAACAGTTTAAATCGGGCCTTGCGCGAGAGTGCGATGGATCACGTTTATGAGAATTTGACGAAATGTTAATCGCAAACGCGTTATGCATTGAGCATAACGTTATCTAGTAGAGCTGTTACCTAGTTACCTAGTAATACGTGCACGCGTGTGTTTAGGGCGGACGTACATCGCGCGGTAATGTCTACGACAGCGCGATCTATGATGTAATATTGAGGAGATCCGCGACAAAATCGATATCAATCCGAGACGCTCGTGATGAAGCCGTTTTCGAGGCGACGAAGTGTTTATTACGCGGTAACAGCCCCGTAATTCTCACAATTACACGATAAAAGTTTTATCGCAATCGATTCTCCACGGCGCATAACTTGTCGCTCGGCATTACAATAAATGCGAAAGAATCGCTCGGTGTGATGCACGCGCATTCGCGCGTAATGGCCGACTCGGCGATTCGCATCGCTGTCGCGCCGTGTCCCGTTTTATTCCCCGTCGACGAGCATTCCCTTCGACTCACCCGGTACATCCGGCTCGTCCGCATCATTCGCGCGCTCGGTCATTATGCAAATCTGAATTCCAGCAAACAATACTTTTCCAAGTAGAATCACCGCGCGTCGACTCCGTCGCGCATCAATTTACATGCAGCTGGCAATGCGAGCTGAAATTATATCTCGCGCATGCGCGCGCCGCCGGCGTTCGAAAGTTCGCGCGCGCAAATAGGCGCGACAAATCCTTCTGCCGCTCGCGCGATCGCATTGTGTACCGCGCTGGATTCTGCTCTTATCCTGGGGACCGTTTCCCCCGCACGCTCGCCAACGGAATAAATATAATCGAACTGTGCCCCACACGTGCGCGCGGATCGTCATCGGCGATGACGTCGTACGAAAGTTAGCAGATTAGCATTAAGGGAACATTAACGCCGGCTTTGGCACGCGAAGAAAGTAGCTCGACGGGATTTTTCCGCGGCAAGATTCATTCGGTTGTATCTTGTACGCTCTTCTGGTTGAAACCTGCCGCGGAAACGTGCGATGTCAAAGTATCTCGTCAAAGTGCTTATTGAAGAGAAGGTCACGTTTGAATAGAGCACGCTTGATGCAATGTTAATTCGCGCATTGAGATCGAGGTTGCGATAACGGCGGGAATTACAATTACTTAAAGCCGATTGAAAGATCGAAGAACGAGATCGCACCGGTCTGACAAATCGCGCTTTCTTCGTACAGCGAAACGGCCGTTTAATATTCCGTCTATCGGCCAATTAGCTCCGCGATGAGACTACGCACGTGCAATGATTACACAACAGCGGCGTGAATCGAAACTAGGCATTCCCTAGTAATGCGTACCATAAAATTACATGCTATTACGTGCATTCATGACTTTTCCACGTACCATTTACTACCGCTACATCTAAAGCGGGACATTAGAGCAGGAAGATTCCGCGATATCGTGTAATTATCTTGTAAGATAAATTTACACGTATCAAAGCGCACGCGCTTTGCGGAAATTTCTTGACGCGGAAAGCGGATGAGTAATGAGCAAGAGGAGGGAAAGTCTCGATGACTTCATCGTAGCTCCGCGTATGAAAATTAAGTGTTTCTCGGGAATGACTCGCTAAAGCTGCAACGTGATCAATCAGATCACGTGCAAGAGCGATTAGAGCCGAACGGACAGCGTAAAGGAGTAAACTCTAGGCACGCAAGAGATGCCGAAACCGGAAGTTCCGTTGTCTGATGTAAGGCATATGTAACGTCCCATCCGCATATACGTAACATCGACGCGTCAGCAGGACGCATGCGCGGATTGCGAATCGCGTGAGCATGCATGTCTGAATTTGCGGAGCCCCGCTGCTCGCTGTCGCGCAGGCACCGTTAGAGTGGTCTCTCGAGGGAACGCTATAAAAAATCATTATCCCTCCCTTCGTCCCTGGATGCCGCGCATTCCTGATTTCGCGGTTGCCACCTGCAGTTCTGACGCTCTGCCGCGCTCCGCCGAGATTCGCGTTTCGCGCCGCGGCGCATGCGCGCGAGGCGCCGCGCGGGAATCGAACGCGCCCGACGCAGCATCGCTCTCGTTCGTCTTCGTGAAAATCGGGGAGTCGAAAATCGTGCCGCCGTTCTAATCTATCCGCGAAAAATTCTATCCGCGCGGTGAAAGTCGCCGTGCGTTCCTCCTTGATTCAACGTTCGTTCAAACGAGCTTCCCTTCATCGAGCGCGAGCTCGGGTCAACAGTAGCGGGGTTGCGCGCACCGGCGCGCCTTACTATTTATTAATAGAGCGCTGCGCGCGAGCGAGCGTGGCGCGCGTTGGCGATCCGCATGTAGCAGTAGCGTTGCCCATTGCGCGAATGGACGTTATAAATGCGATCTGCGCGCTTAAAGAGCCAAGTGCGCCGCGCCCATATTACGATGGCGAAGGCGCTCTCTTTCTCTCTCATTCGCCCTTCCTCCCTCCCTCCCTCCMYCCCYCCCTCCCTCTTTCTCTCTCTCTCTCTCTCTCTCTCTCTCTCTCTCTCTCTCTCTCTCTCTCTCTCTCTTTCTCTCTCATGCATTACGTGTTACGCGAAATCGGCAATTAACGCTCGCGCTCTATTTACAAATATACCGAATCGAGCGGAACTAGTTTACGTTGCACGAGTGCGTACGCGAATTCCAAGATTTTTTTTTCACATGCCCGCGAGCGAGGCCTGCCTGCGCGCGCGCGCGCGTGCGCATGGAGCTAGCAAGGTGGTACCGGTGCACCTGCATCTGCGCTTACGACCGCGGTGAGCGAATCGAGTATTAAACGCGTTTCACACGTGCATAATGGAACGTTCCTAATGAATCTCTATACAGAGTCTCTGTCCAAATCGAAACCGAATTGTAATTGTAATTGAAACGCACTGGTCGACGTAAACGCGGCAGGATACGTGAAAGACGAGAAAAGGAGACGTTCTTGTTACAGCAATTATTTCCACGGACGAAGGATGAATCGAACTTTAAATTTTTAGAGGAACGCTCAACTATTATGTTCATCCAGGCTCACGATATCGAGCCCGCTTATCTCGTGCAATGCGATGCAATTCAGAAGGGAAACAAATTAATCGGACTGCAAGTATCGTCATTTTCGTGGCGCAACGATTTGCGTCATTAACGGGTTGATAACCGATAACGCCCAGTCGATAAAATAAACCTTATTGACGTGCAGGAATGCAGAAACGCCACGGCGACGTTTGCTTGTTGATCGAGACGCTCGCATTGCGTCTCGTCCGGCGAGTACACACGCGCGCGCGCGCGCGCGCGGACCACTTGTGAATCGCGCTTTATTCTAGCTGCGAACAGAGGCCGACATTGCGATCGCGATGCTTACTCTTGCGTGGCATATCGGAGGATATAAATAAACGGCCGCAAAGCTCGGCTCGTTTCCTGCACCTTTCGACTCGCTGAATGCGCGGGCATGCATCGCGCGGCGAGTCATTATGCGTTTATCGTTGCAACTGCGCCCGCACTCGCGCTCGCGCGCGCGCGCGGGCGCGAGCATGGTGCATCGAACTGTTGAAGGAGAACTTTCATCGCGGTACGCGCAGGACCACGGCTCGCACCAGTTAGCATTCATTTTTTTCCCTTCGCTTGGACCTTTCCTTAAAGGGAAGCGAATATAGCGTCGACGAGTAACGCACACTTTGAATTATATGCCCGCGCGTTGGAGAACGCGCCGTATAACTCGCACTTTCGTTTGTCGTTGCGCTCAGTTTTTCATGGATCGCGATCGCTCTCGAGGCATGCAGGTGTGTGTGCGTGATTCCATCAGCGATTGCGCAACAAATTATAATCGTCAAGATATCAGCGATAAAGAAACGAATAAATAAGCTTACTTCCAGATAATTCCGCGGCGGATTACCGTATTACGATAATTTGCTGAATCCTACAATTCATTCCACATTCACTTTAACTCGCAATGAGATGATTTACGCTTTATGATCCGCGACGATCAAGTTTTTCCTCGTCACAGTTCTCGTATAATGATTACAGTGTCGCGTATCATTACATTCCATTTCCGGAATTGAGAAAGCTGCAAGTAATGTTGGCAATCGAAAGTTCTTAATGCGACGAGAAATAAGATGTGAAGCTTCCAAGATACAAAACATGCCGGGAGCAGAGCCTATCGTTAAATTCAGCCAATTAATTTCCCAAGTCGGCGCGCGAGGTGCTGTCCGTTACGCACCGAACGCACTGAAGCAGAAATAACACGCGTGCTTGTTTGGCCAAGAGTCGTTTCCTCTGAAAGGATTAAGCCAGGAGAGATCGGTTAATCGTCAAGATAAATCGGTAGGGAAAGATGTTTACCTCCGTGTGAGATCGATTAACATTGAGCGCTTTAAGCAACTCCGGAGGAGCAACTCTCGGCAAAGTGAATTAGATCCCGTAATAAGATCACCGTTCCTCCATTCCGCACGTACAGATCGTGCACGTACACCCTTGTAATTCCGGCTATTAATAACATTTCGCCGGACTCGCGCTCCTTCATCCGATAAAACGCTTGGACAATATCGAGAGATAAATATCGAGTCTCCATTCGATTCCTCCCAGCTGCGCACCCTCGAGAAAATCCATTTCAATTAGATCTCTCGCGTGTTTCAGCCCTCCCTGCCCTCCCCGACTCGCGAAACTGCGTTTAAGCGATCGCTATTGAAACGAAAGGAGCGCGGAGCATAAATCCAGACGAGATGCGTTCGACCCGGCGGGTCTATCCGCCGGGAATCCCCTCCCCTCTCCGCGCCCTCCGGGGAGCCGCGATCGATATTGATCGACGCTTTCGATCTTATACCCCTCCATTACTATCGACGCGGCAATTAATCTCCGGCGTAATGCCGTCTTATTTTCACGTGCACCCGGATACCCGCGCGATAGGCTCCTTTCGACGATTCGCACGGGTTCCCCTCTTCCCCCCTCCCTCCCGCCTCGACCCTTCCTCCCTTCCTCCCTCCCACCATACCTCCTGCTGCCCGCGAATCCTCGCGATCCTTCACGCGCGGTCGCAGGTTGCGGCGAGTACGGGGCAGCAGGTTCGGGCAGAAAAAGAACGGTGGAAGGACAAGGAGAGGACGAGCGGCAAGTGAGGGCGGAAAAGAGGATGGGAGGAAGGGGGAGGAGAACCTACGGACTGCAGCGGACTCGGTGAGGAGAAAGGGGAGGGACGAAAAGAGGGAGAGAGGGAGGGAGGTCCGTACACGTTCCCGAACCCGCGAGCGAATTCTTCTCACGGTTCGCGAAGAGAGAGCGCCGGCACGCGTGGGCGGACCGGCAAATATAACGCCGGTCTTGTATTTTTAAACCTCCACGCAGAAGCATCTCGGCGTTCCCCCTCCCCCCCTCCCGCCACGCTCACTCGCTCACTCGCTCGCTCGTCCATTCGTGCGTCCGTTTGCTCGTTCCCGGCCACATCCCGAAGAGGAGCATCATCCCGGGTCACTTCTGCCCTCGCGCCGCCGCCGGCGACGACGGCGGCGGCGGCGATAGTGGCGAGCGGGACCCTTTCGCGTTACCTTTCTCTTTTTACTTCCTCTTTATCCGGCGTGCAGCAGCACGCCCGGGCGAAAACGGTCTCACGGTCCCCCGTGGATGCGCGAACGGCGAGGGGAGGACCGGGGGGGATCCGCCGAATGAATTATCTTCGGGGAGCGGGGCTCCCCTCTCCCCTCCGCCGGGGAGCGGGAGACCGAGCGAGCGAGGAAGGGAGGGAAAGGAACGCCAAGCATCGCAACGGGTCGTTGTTGTCGTCGCTGCTTGCTCGGGTAATCGAAGGAGCTCCACGACGGGCCTCCCGACAAATCGCATTCAATGCGGAGCCTCCGCGGCCGCGAGAATTAGAAGATCCGCCCGTGAGGGGAACGTACGCGCTGCGAGGGGTGGGGGGAGTCGCGCGGATGCTGCGACTCCTGCGATTAATTTCCTACGTACATTTTCTCTCGTCGCGAGTCTCCATATTCGTGGCGTTCGCTTATCAGACCTCGCCGTGATCGCGCGGACCGTCATCGAGGGATATCGATTTTCAGATAATTTCGGGAAGCTGAAAGTTATCGAAACTGATAACCGAGCGAAGCGCGCAAGCTGATTTTCGATCTCGCGATTTTCGATCTGTTTCTGGCATGTAATTCCTGATGTAACAAAATTCCATCTTCTTATCACCTCAGACATGTCTCGTGAATATCGCGCTTTCAGCTGATCTCTCCGAAGAGCCGGTGGTTAATTAGACGGATAGAGCGATAGAGCGCGATATGCGTGTACGTGTGCGCGCATACGTGTAAGTGTAGGCTATTACTATTCGCCTGATCGGCGTATGACGTTGTAATCCGCCTTGAAGCACGCTTAATGGAAAGAGCTACGTTCCGCATCGGCGGGATAAGTAGTTTCCATCCGCGACGTTGTAATTTCGCAGGCGGCGTGTAACGCGGGCAGGAAGCGGAATAGCGGCGTCAGCAAGAGGAACGGGGTTACGGAATCGTGATCGCGTCCAAAGGAAAATGAAATTTCGACGGAGTGGCCGCCCTTCGAGCATCGCTTTTCATGTCGCATATTTAACCCCGGCGACTCTAAGTGGAGCCGGATCGCGCCGATTATACCGGCCGTCGAAGGCACCCCGTAAAACTAATAGCGTCAACAAGCAGCCGTTACCGGCCGCGCGATGGACACGGTAACGCTGTAATCTTGTGCGAGGCTCCAACCGAGCCGAGTAGGTATAACGTATCCTTTATGGCACCGCGATGATTGGTCGTTTTCATGCAAACGATGCACCGCCACGAACGAGCGAGCGAGCGAATGACCGGTGCGCGGTAGCGCGGCGGTTTCTTCTATCCTGAGAAGCGGCTACTGATTACGGCGCGCGATGTATCAATAGAGCGTTTAAACGAACCGTACAAAACGCGGCCCATTTTGCACAATCGCCGTAATAACGTCATTCTCCTCGCTAACAATAACGGCCGAGTCGCGCGTATTTCACGCGTTACCGGAAGAATAAAATATGTTCCGCGAGAACGAGAACGCGCGTAGAGGACGCGAGAGAGGACGATTGGCTTCTCTCTTTCCTCCGGACAGCCGATGGAGCAGCAGTCGCGTGTTGCGGTCACCGCTTGCTCTCGCGAACGCTCCGTTACGAAGCTACGTGTAATTATGTACCGATAAGAGAAAGGAACAACGTTCCGACGAATAGATGGACAGTCGTGTCGCATCATTAGACTACTACTCTCCACGTTTAGAACAACACCGCCTCCTACCTCAGCGAGGGCCATGGTCAGAGCGCCAGAGATGGCGAGACCCTGCCGGTCCTTGAGACCACCCTTGATGGCAGTCAGGTAGCCGATGGTCAAGTTGCGCGGTTGCGACGCTCCGATCGCCGTGCCAGCGCTGCCTGCCGATCTCGGCTGATCCTTGTGAAACGACGAGACGAGGATCTGCTGCTGGATCTGCCGCTGGACCACCGGCTCCGACGATTCCGGTGGCTCGACCAGGCCCAGGACCAACGGGCTGCTGGCCAGTAGCAGCAGCACCAGGAGAGCGCGTGAACTGCTGCCGCTGCCGTTGGCGCGCAACAGGTGCAGCCGATGCTGCTGCTGCTGCTGCTGCTGCTGTTGGTCGCGCTTCCGATGGAGCTGCTGTGGATGCTGGCGACGGGGAGGCCTGCGGCGGCTCGGCTGTACTGGCGGGCCGGGGCGCATGGCCGCCGCCGCCACCGGTCAGCAGCGCCTCCCTCCCGCTCACCTGGAAAGTGAGAGCAATTGTTATCGCACGTATCGTGAGATGTGACACGACGCGGTGGGAAAATGCGAGATTGCAGTATGCGGGCATGATGACCCCGCTCGTCGAGACGCCGAATGTCGCGAGGAGGTGGAATGGTGTGAGAAGGATGGAATACGAGAGAGAGAGAGAGAGAGAGAGAGAACTCGCGTCCTGCCAGGGAAATAAGTTTGCCGATGCGTCAATCATCGAAAGCGCGGCTGATCGAAAGCGGTTGCGACGACAACGCGTCTTCCTGCACTTATCGCTACGCTCGCTCGCGTGAGTCATCGTGCGTGTCATCTGCTAGCTAAGAATAGATAGCTTTAAAACAATCGTATCATCGTGTTGCTCTGGCCGGTTTGCTCACCGCGCGGATTCCGCTCGCGCGGGGACTCCCCCGCATCGATCCATCCGTAAAGCAAATTTCAATCGCGCAAGCCGGATGTCGCGCGGGAGTTTTGCGTTCTCGAATGTCATCAACGTAGACAATGCACGTCGTGAATGAACAACCTAGCGCGATCACGCGCGTGAAAACGACCGCAACTTCCCTTCCACCCGTCTCGTACATCAATCCGATTCATTTTCTTGATCGACGCACCTCGCTCGTCTGGCAAGCTAATCAATCGCTCGTGCACTCGCGGTTTGCGTCATATCATCGACGAATCGTCGCGCGTCCATTAAGGAGGCCTGTAATTTGTTAAATTACGGAGAAGAAAAATACGCTCGCGTGATATGCGTGAGCTAAATCCTCGCGTCAGCGAGAACGATCCTTTTGGACACGACGAGTCCAAGTCAACGATCGGCAATAAGCCGAGTCAGCCGGCAATAACGCGGAAAAATGGATTCTGTGCGTCAACTTGGGGCGCTCCGTGTTAACCGTCGTTATCAGTCGGACAAACATTTCATGTCGAATGTCGTCACTCCTCTGTCCGTGGCGTGACCTAGTTTCGCCAGGATTTTCGAGCGGAAAAATACAAGGGCGGTCACCCGTGAATTCCGACACATGTCGCCACACGATAAGACATGATCGATAAGATAACATCTGTACGAACGCGCGACTCTCTGGATCAGCATCGCGGCGAGGATCGCCGGGGAATCCCGGCCGCAAGACTCCTCGTCGCCGGCCACGATCGCGCGTTAAATTACCGCGAAGCGTACGTAGCCGCAACAACGCGGAGCGCGTAGAATCGCAACGCGTGGAGGGATGAAAGGGAACGTGGGGGCGGGGAGAGAAAGAGGAGAGGACGGGGAGCCGGCAAGGCAGCAGTCGCGGGGAGAGAGAGAGAGAGAGAGAGAGAGAGAGAGAGAGAGAGAGAGAGAGAGAGAGAGAGAGAAAGAGAGAGAGAGAGAGACACCTGTTGCGATTACGTAACTGCTCGGTGGATCGGCCTAGCCCCGTAACGACTCCGGCAACAATAAAGACGTCCGCCTGTCATGACGCATGGTATCATTGAGTAAGGAAGGAAGGACTGGCGAGTCGACGGGCGCGCCGACTTGCACGCACGACACGGAGGCTTTTAATTATTACGAAGGCATGAGAGACAGAGAGAGAGAGAGAGAGAGAGAGAGTGACGGAGCCCGGATTTATTTGACGCCCGTCGCCAGGTTGACAAAGGGAACGTTAAGACGTGCGTCCCGTCGACGCGCCATGCCACGCCGAGCCACTCCATATTTAACCCCTCGACGTGATTCGCCGTTACGTCACCGCTCGTCCATCATAAACGCGTACCGGTGGGCCGCACGCATGTTCCGGCACTTGCGCGTCGAGATGACGTACGAGTGGGCGCGCACCTTTCGCTGGAGGAAACGGGCATCCCGCTTCTCCATCCCGGCGCCGCCGGAGAGAAAAGCGACCGACGTTTCCGCGAAAGTCGTCAGTCAGCTCGGGGGACGATCCAATCCGCCTCGCTTAACCTATTGACCTCGCGCTGGCGCTGTGTATTTCGGCTCGACGCGCGGAGTGACCTCAGGCGGCCGCCGATTACTTAATTAGACGGCGTCGGGAGAGCAGCGACGAGATTCTTCTTTGCCGCGGGGCAAAGCGACGAGAGGAAACACGACGCGCGGCTCAAGCGTCCTGTTAACGTTCACTTATTTGCCTAACGCATTGTTGGTTAATGCGATTAGGACGGTTAGCGTCTGATACGGAGAGTGCCTCGTGACACGCGAGGGAATTCTCCCTTCTCGTCCCGTCTCGTCGGCGAGGACGAGGAGAGCCGGCAACGATTCTCCTCCGAAATTCCAATCCGACGTCACACATCCGCTCGCACGGTGTGAGTTTGGCAATTTCGTCGATTATCGACGAGTATCGACATCCGCGAAAGCCGCGCGAGTTCTCGCGAGGGGCTAAGCAAAGTCAAGATCGAACGAAAGTCCTGCTCGGCTTTTCTCTTGGGCGATTCCGCTGGGTCCCGATCGGCTTCCTGAATCCCCCTACCCCCTCCGCACGGGGGGAGGGGGGAGAGGGGGCCACCGTCCCTTCGATACAAAGCGAGGAGAAAGCACTTGTCGGGCGGCTAAACGCAATTTCGAGGGTGAGCGCGGGTGCGGCGCCCCTGCTTTCTGCTTTTCAAACGGGCGTGACAGAGTACGGGCTGTTTGCCGAGGCGACACGTGACTAGGATCACCCTGGCACTCGCGCCGTCAAAAGGAAACGACCCCGATCCACAAAAGGGCGATTTAAGCGCGACGCGATTAACGCGCGTAATCGAGAGAACACGGCGTGTAAACGCCGCCGTCACACCTATGTTTGCGGCGGGGCCGCAGTAGTATGTCTCGGAGGAATCGCATGAAAAGACCGCGTGGGCGGACCTATGTATAATACTGGTTTTATCGCGATAATTCCGCGGCCAACTAATACAGGACACGCGTTATTACGCGGCTAAAAATAGCCGCGGGATACAGTTGGTCCCCGCAAGCCGCGCGGGAGGCCGAAGGCTGCACGCGTTTCCGCTTGTCGCGCGTAATTTACGGTAAGATTGGAAACCTTGGGAGATAGCCCTCGATATCGAAAATCCTTATCGCCTGTCGCGAGCGATCGCGAGCGGGGCGCGGTGTCTTTAGATATTTTTAGATTCGTCGAAACTCCGCTCTCTCTCTCTCTCTTTCTCTCTTTCTCTTCTTCTTCTTCTTCTTCTTCTTTCTCGGCTGCTGCCGACTGTTTATGCAGTTTGCACGCACGTAGATGCGGGCGCGAGAAAGCGTCGAGATACTCCGTAAATATCGCTTCAGTCAACGGGCGACGCTCGCCGCGCTCGTCATCGTCGTTTACCGGCAAGGGAAACCGGCACCTAAAATCGGAGAATCCGACAACGCTCGTCGTTGCGTCACGAGCGGGCGACTCGCCGTGGAAGAAGAACTCGGCTATTAATAACGACAGCGAGTTAAACAAAAGACGTTTGCAAAAGACGTAACTGATACGCGAGGCAAATACGGCCCGATAAAAGGCTAAGAATAGCGTTGTTTGTTAAGGCACGTGTATACGATTATTATTCGCCGATGTCGCTACCTCACTCGTCCGCCGCAGACGAAATTATTTCCGAATGATGAGGCGCGCAAGTCGAACAATTTACGAACACGTGAGCGCCGCTCGCAATTTGCCGACGAATTCGCCGCCCGGCGAATCATTACGGCGATAACATTACGGCGATAAGAGCGCGGCGAGCAGGTGCATCGCGCGGAACGCGCCGCGATCGAGACAAAGGAACGCGGCGAACAGGAATCGGAAGCCTTTGAGGTTATCCCGGACGTAACGAGCGCGAAACGCGCGGTATAACAAGTCGGACATTAAAACGTCGCCCGGTTAAAATAATAAAATCCCGCGGCCGCGGGAGCAGCCCCGCCCCCTCCCCCGTCCTTTCAGGGATCTCCTCTCGCGCTGCACTCTGCGCTTGCTTTCCTCCCCGCGGAAGATTAGCCGCGCAGAGTGCGCGCGCGACCTCGAAATACATTCCGGAATACATTGGTAGCGACATGTTTTGTACACGCGATACGCGCCGACACGTGCCGACATGAGCCGCGCGCGCGGATTGCGTTACAAGCGAGTAATCGTAGAACTGCGCGCGCAAGCGCGAGTGCGAGATGCGCGCACGTGAACTTCTTTGTGTGGTGGCCGGACTCGCTGCATCGCCTCGTGCCTCGTGCCGATATAATATCACGCGTTACTATCGTAAATGCGCACGGGTGCGGTCAGCGTGTCACGCGACACTCGCGTGGCCTCTTCACCTGCTTCGTCCGCGCTGACCCGCGCTGACCCGCGCGAGAGTCCGATCGAGTGGCAGTCGGACGATTCGTTGAATCGGAAGGACCGTCGTTTATCAAAAGAAAATCGCCGCCGCGTCCGGTCTTTAATCTCGCGTTGGAACAAGAAAAAGATCGTGGAACTCGCAGGAGCGTCGAGGTATCGATATCGCGGTATCGCGCGGGAAGCTCGTCACGGGATCGGCAGATTGGATTTTCGGGAGACGGATGCCTGCGTAGTGCCGCGCTCGCTCGCTCGTCTCGGTTGAAGGAGACGAGAACAGAAAAATGGCCGCTGCATTATTCAACGGCCCGCCGATGGTTAACTTATGATGTGCCCTCGCGCGAGCTGCGCGACGTGAATGTAACGTCTACTTTGTCCCGTTATTGCTGCGCGCGACCTGTCGTCTCGTTCCTTTTACATGTCAATAAAATTTACATTTAGTGCGCATAGCGGTCTGTCGTCGCGACGACGTTTCGCTTCCTCTTCGCTTTAACCGGCTGCGTTTATTTCAGCCGGCCTCGATACGGATCAATTAGTCTCTCGCGCTCGCCTGAAATCCGACGATCGATGATATTATGCAGGCGTGTCGCGCGGCGAGTCGCGCGCGGACAATTTCAGCGAATCGCGGGACGAATCGCGAACACCGACCTGCCCGCGGGCTTAATCGATTAAAGCGATATTAATATCGATACGCCTGGGCGAGCATCTGACGCACGAGGCTCGCTAATTAACAACCCCGCGATTATACCGTGTTAATTTACCCGGCCGTCTAATATCTCGATTCCTCGCCGCGTCTCGATTCGAAGTCGAGTCCGTGCGGTGAACATCTCTCGATGGGTCCATGGGCAATTGCGGAGTCTCGCTCGTAGCTGTCGTCAAACGCAGCTTTCTCGCGGTCTAATAAAAGGCATTCACCGCAGAGCATACGCCGAGCAATTTGGCAGGCTGACGTTCTACTCGGGAAAGGAAAACAACTCGCGCGCGCCTGCTCGCGTCGAGTAAATCGCGGCGAATTACACCGGATAACGACTTCTCTCGATCGTACAGAAACTACTCGCGAATTAGCCGGACGTCCCTGCGCGTCCGGCTTCGGCGAATTGAATTTCCTCGCGGAGGCACCTGCGCCACGCTGATTAGACAGCGAGCTCGCCGGCTCTGCACTTGCATTCATTAACGCAGCACGCGGCGACTTGGCAAATGAAATTTGCGACCTAGAATTTGCGTTCTGGGGAAAACGGCTGGCGGATTGCCAGCCGCACCACCGGTCGCGAGTGTTTTCTTAATCCCGCTCGTAACGTAATTGGAGCCGCGCATACGATTCGCTCGCGTGCAGATCGCACGCAGTTTCCGCCGGAGGACCACGGAGGACCTGGCGGGAGTCCAACTCGCGCTCGCGCGCGCGCGCGCGCGTACGTGCTCCAGTCGTAATTCTCCCGCGGATCCAACAACCGGGAATTACTCACTACTGCGTAGTGCTGCAACAACGTTTACTCAGCCATTACGGGACCTGTTACCGCGAGTAGCCAATAAAGCCGGCAAAATAAAGCTTCGGGGGAACATCAGCCGCCTCTCCATGCGGCGCGACGAAATCGACGCCGTCATCAAATAAATGACCCACGCTGCAGGTCGCCGAACGAGGCGCGGTGCGCGATTGTGCACGCGGATGGGACGCGCATGCCGCGCTCAGTTGAAGCGCGAAGAAAATCGCGAGACCTGGCGAGCTGCTTTCAGCCGACTTTGTTCTTATTTTGTCCTTATCGGCGATCGCTCAAATCGGCCAAAAGTTGTACGCTTGGCATCAAAACGTCATCAATAATATTATACGTATAAAAAAGTGGCGTTGCTTGTGGGAACGAGGCCCGTATAAATAGAAATCTCTAATTTATACTAATCGATAATCGACTGTACGATGCTCGCGCGAATCGACTTTACGCATGCGCGCAGCCAAAATTCCACGACTTTGCGAGCATCTCCCTCGGAGCGGAACAATTCGCGTTATGATCGTACAATTACATTACAATTCTTTATAGATAAAAATCGATCTGGCTCATGCCGATCTGAACTCAAATCGTGTAAGATTTTAACAGTCGAACTAAATCGAGACTAAATCATTAAATTTCTTCATTTCATATACTTAATTCAACCTCTTAATTCAACATCGAGATCATAAACATTTTTATCAATATGAAATCTCCAAAAATATAACGCTGTTTTTCTTAAGGTTATTTATTGTTTTATTAATGTAATCTTAAATCGTTTAATGTTAATTACAATTTCATTAATTAATGTTTTCTCTTAATTTAAAGTTATTTTAAATAAAATGTCTCACCCAACAAATAAATATTAATTTTAATTTACTATAACATAACATTTATAAAATTCTACAGGATCTTCTCGTCCCATAAGATTATTTAAACTGTTTAACTTAAAAATAAAGTCCGTTACTTTTAATCTTTAATCTGCTCGCGTCCCGCGAATTGATCATTCTTCTCTCGGTTTCGGCTTCGGTAAGAGCACTGGATCCCTCTCGATCGACGAGCGAGCGGGAAACGCGAGCAGATTCGTGCGTTTTCATTGCATACGATCTTCATGATCCGTTTTATCATCCCCGGAGTTCCCTTCGACGTGCGGCCGCATACACAAAGCGACATAACGTCCGGCGCAATTATCACGTGAAAAATGCACGAGAATGCATTATGCGCAGTTGCGCCAAACTGCACGTGTGTCCGAGTGCGCTCTCGTGCGCTCCCTTTCTCTCTCTCTCTCTCTCTCTCTCTCTCTCTCTCTCTCTCTCTCTCTCTCTCTCTCTCTCTCTCGCTCTCTCTCGCTCTCTCGTTCGCTCGCTCAGTATTCGCAAGTGCGTGTCTTTTGTTACGTGCGGCAAAAGTATCGATATTCTTTCCTCGTTTCGCGCGTTACGGCGTTTTAGTTTACTGCGCGCAATTCGTACTTAAACAGCGTCACGGAAGCACACGAGCATTATCGCCAGACGTGAGAAAATCGTTTATTCGATGCAACGGAAACGCCGCACGCGGCATTACAAAACAGAATACTCATTCTTCCGATCGTGTTCCCCGAACTCGCCCCGACTGCCGCAGCGGCGGCAGATTCGCTTTCGTGTACATGAAGAACGGACACGAGACGAGACCTTTGTAGATCATCAGAATCGAATGCGCGCTGTCTTGAGAGAAAGAGAGAGAGAGAGAGAGAGAGAGAGAGAGAGAGAGAGAGAGAGAGAGAGAGAGAGAGAGAGAGAGAGAGAGAAGCTCGCCCCGCTCGATATATCCGCGGCGTAATATCGATCGGCGCGGTTAATAAACTTTCCATAAATAAAGCGCGATTCTAAACGGCGGCGATAAAAGCAGTCGCGAGGCGGGCGATTTGGAAACGTAATACTTGGAGATTTATCGCGATCTTCTCGAACCGTTCAAACGTTCGATCGTCATATCGCGCGAATTATCGAATGCCTCTCGCGGGCACCTCGCGGCGGCAAGCGGATTCGTCGATCGAGAGAGCGAGCTAGCGAAAGAGCGAGACGCGAGACTACCAGTTGCATCCAGTTCGCCGAGACGCGAGCGGACATCGCGAGAGCCGAGCGAACGGCGGCGTGTTTGCGGTTCCATGGCGGACGCAGACGCGGCGATAACGCATTAAAATAGTAGTGCACCGGCACGCGCGATAACACGTATTTATAATATCTGCTGCGAGGCGTCGTTGCCTGCGACAGTATTAAATCGCGCGACCGCGTCGAGCGCAACGACATCGGCGATTTTAATTCCAGCCACCCCCAAGTCCGATCGATCAGGCGACCTTTCTGCTTATTGCATCGGATCGATCTCGTTCGATTTCCAGCAATTCGTTCGAGCCGACATGCTACGCAGCAATGTCGGATCGTTCGCTTCAATTCGCCGACAAGATGCAACGCAACGCGCGCGTTCTCGCTCTCCAGTCTCCGCGAGAATGGACAGAATTGACAGAAGAGCGTGATTATCGATTTCGCATCGATCCTATCCGAGTCGCGAGTTGCGCGCGATCAAGAATTGCGCGCCTAAATCAAGTTTAGGCTGGCGCGCATAGAATGTCTCCGCTTAGCGCCTTCACACTCGACCGCCTCTCGGGCATGCATAATTGTCGTTTTATTTTTGTATGTCGGTTATATCGGTTGTAAGCATGATTTGCACAAAACCACTCGGTCGAGGCGGTATTTGGTTCTCATTCCGCGCGATCGCGGAGCGGGAGAACTCGTTGGCGTCTTGACAATGATTCGATAATGATTTTCCTTCGTTCAACGATTCGGGTATCAGATTGCCAGCCAGCACGAACAGCAATGATACGATAATGACATCTGTGACCGCGAGGAGCTTATCGAAAATCGAGTGGCATGCGCGAGTGGCCAGCGGCCGATCTGTGATCGGTTCGACTCACCTAAACAACATCGCAGAGCGACTCAGGAAGAAGACGAAGCAAGTGTCAGCGCTACGTTGCGGGCATGCTGCTCTTGCGAATCCGTGCTCTTGGCGGTTTCAGCCTGGACGTCTAACAGCCACCTGCAAGACAAACGACGACTATATCAGCTCGTCCGTATCTAGCTAATCATGGAGGGACCGCATGCATAACGGCGGACGGGGCATACATTAAGGAGTCAAGCTGACAACAAAAATAACCGAGTCGACAAAGAATGGCAACCCGGGAATATTTACGTTTTCCGCGACGTCATTTCGCGCAAAGTATGTTAACGAGACGACAAACTTGGTCTCGCGTGTTCCTTATCTGCGAATATCCGCATTTATGAATTGCCTCCTGTGTTTATCGCTCCTCGTGAAAACCACACCGCGAAACTGCGCGGCATAATGATCTCTCTCCCCCCCCCCTCTCTCCTCTCTCTCTCTCTCTCTCTCTCGTGCCAGGAGAGAGACGCGGAATTGCAAGTGATCGCCTTACGGAAAGTGATTCCCCTGCCTCTTCCCTTGCTCTCTGAGCGCACGAGCGTACGCTCTTCCCAGATCACGGGAACACGGGAATGTAATCTCGTCGTCGCGATCCGGAACTGCGCGCTCCGCGTCCGCGGAAAAACCGAATCGATTCGGCGGAGGCGCGCGACCGATGACCGCAAATCGTCGCAACCGCTCGATCGTCGCGATCGATAATCGGCGGGCCGAGGGATTCGAGGTGAGATGGGCGGCCGTCTCGCTGAAAATAACGGACGGCGATAATCTCGCGTTAACTCGATTTAAACGGCCGGATTAAGCGCGCGACACCTGACAGCCCGCGAGCGTGTGCCACGCCGCCGCCGCCGCCGCCGCCGCCGCCCCCCCCCTTCCCCATCCCTCACTCCGTCGCCGTAAACGTAATCGAAGCGACACTCATGGATTCCTAATGGGCCGGGACCGCGAGCGAGCCGGATTAAGTCGGTGCGCAGGCTATTTTAAGGCCGGTGTGCATTACACCGGCAATTTGAATATCAAAACATTCCGTGAAGTGCACGCCGACGGTCGTACGTCCACGCATCGCGCATCGCGCGACGCTCTTTGTTCAGCGTCCTTCCCTTCCCACCGTCCCCCTCCGGCTGGGAGGGAAATGTAAACTCTTGGGAGCGCTGAGTTTCCGCTGAGAGAGATGCCCAAGATATTCAGAGGCCCGAACGGGAGAGATGAATTCGAATTCTTTGTCCTCTGCTTCGGAAAGCCAGGGGTGAGCTACGCGGATGGTCAAGGATCAGGTTCACGGTTGACGTGAAGAAAGCTGACGGAAGGAAAGCCATCCGACTTCCCCGGCACGAGAGACTGCCATATTCGTGACATTTGCGCACTTTGCGCTCGCATTAGCGGCCAATGTGTCACGGACTGTTGCCGTTACGGTATTCACGTACGAAAAGAAAAAAAGAAGCTCGAAGCAGCGGCCGTTTGGATTGATTCATGATACTTGGATAGATTTATTCCGTCCAGTAATCTATGGACGGAGATTACATATCGGAGATTATATGCAACGTAATACGTAACGACCGGACGTGACTACGAACGCAGGAATTCAAAGTAACGATCAACCCTGTGACGATAATGCGCCGAGAGTGCAGCGTTCGATTTTCATTTCGATTTTCGATTTTCATTTCAGGCCCGATCGCAATTTCTAGCAGGCAACTGGATGTATTGAGCATTGTATCGAATTCTATTGGCTGCACAAATTAATTTCTTGCTCTTCTTCGTGCCGAAACCCTTTCAGATCAGGATATTCAGCGATCTCTCGAGCGCTGATTCACGCGCTCGCAAAACATTGTACTGCGAAGCGAGGAATAACGTAACGTAACCTCGAAATATGCACGATGTATGCACGATTGCCTGCGATAAGGAGCAACCACGACAGCGGCGTTCCTTTCGCGTTCCAGTTAAAGGAAGAACTAAAACCGCCAAAATGGCTTGTTGTTCTTTCGGCATGAAGACTCATACGACTTGCAAAAATCGGCAGGCAACATTTCGCAAAGATCTTGATCTCAAAAAAGTTCAAGAATGCCTTGGCCAACCTCGAAAACTTGGACGAGAAACCGCAGCATCCGCACCGGATCAAAACTCACCTCACACTGGAAAGGAATTTGCGACTCGGAGTTATCCAACGAGAACCGTTTCCGTTCGTCTGCGCAAACCAGCATTTGCTTTCTTTGCAGAGAAATTAATTTGTACAGCATCGCGACGCGAGTTAAAGTTCGAGAGAAGTTAACGATTCATCCGGAAAAGGCGCAAGGAAGAAACGAGTGTCAGCTTCTTCTCGACGCATCAAAAACGCAATGTACGTACGAATGCGTACGTTGTTTTATAACGCAACGCGCAAAGCACGCTCCTTCCGAAGGAAGGGAGCGACGGAAGGGAGTACCAAAGGTGCAGAGCGATCACAGGAATAATTTGAAGGATAATGCCTGGAATTATCCTTCGTCGCAATGCGCGTATCGCGCTCGATCAATGCGTTCGACACGTCGTTGCATTGAAGAATCGTACAATCAAAGCTACGACAATCCGAGCGCAGCGGGGTAAGAGCGTGAAAAAAGGGAGGGAGGGAGGGAGCCTCAGAGATCTTTTCTCCTTCGCCGGTAGGCTGAATGCCGGTGGATGTCATAAAATTCGGGTCTGCGTAGTCTTTGGTACGCGGTCAGACGTGTTCTGACGGCTCCGAAAGTTAGCAGCATTTCAGGAAGAAGATAAATAACGCGAGGAAAAAAGGGGTAAGAAAAAAGGATTCGAGATCGAGGGGATTCCGATTGCCGATGCATCGTGCACCGTGTCCAGCGGGAGGGGAAACATTTGGAAAAGCGAAGAAGAGAAAAGAGAAGAGGAGGGAAAGAAAAGGGGAAAAGAAGAGGAGAATTCAACTTTCAGAAAATTCCTTCGCGTTTTGCATCCGTCACGCGAATGCCTCGGCATCAGCTAATGACGATCATCAACCTCGTCACGGTTTTAATCGTCAATGTTTGCCGCGGGATCTCCGCCGCGCGAATGACGCGTGAGAACGAATTCACTGTTGTCGGTAATTACGCCGATAATCTCGGATAAGCAGCGTCTCTCAGAATCATTGACCGATCGATCGGTTTCCCCGCGTGTCAAGAGAAGAGCAGCATCGCGGATGCGGCGCGATCGTTGCGGACAATAACGCGCAACGGAAGAACGAGCGAGACCGATCGAACAAGTAGCAGTAGTCTGCTGCAGGCTGCGACCAACAAAGCAAAGCGAATCGCGCGAGGAAATCAAAGATGCATTTTGCGCTCCCTGCGTCAGCGATCCGTGAGCGATTAATGCAGAATTCGGGGAATCGGCTCCTGCCGCGTGGGAGACGGCCATGTCAGCCGAAGACACCGGGAACAGTCGAGGGGGATTCCACTATTCCGGCGCACACGCGGTGCATCGGACAGGAGGGAGAGAGAGAGAGAGAGAAAGGAGGGGAAGGAAGAAAGGGAAAGAAAGAAAGACGAGAGTCCAGATATAGACTGGTTACAGGTAATAGTTCGGTAAGTGGTAGTGGTAGCGAGCGGTAGGACCGGTAGGTTTGGTTTACTTCGGGTTTGTTGCGGCCAGCCGGTTAACCGCTCTTTTTCTCTTCTTTCTTCTCCTTCTCCTTCTCCTACCCCCCTCCCTCCCACCCCCGTCTTCTTACTCATCTCTTTCTCCTCCTCTGTCTCTCGCATCGCGGCCACCGCCACCCCTGCCACCGCCGCCACCGCCGCCACCGCCGCCGCCGCCGCCGCCATTGCATCGTTCTCCCTCTCGCCACAATGTCCACCTCGTTTCATGATCTTCGTCCTCTGCTTCTTTTTGCGGCGTTTCTTACCCCCGGTGCTTATTTTAACGCCCGAGGGGGCAGACGCACAAAGTGCGTTCACGAAAGTAACCGCGGCGGCATCGACGCGAGGAATACCGCGTCGTTTTCTCCTCCCAGCTCTCCTCTCCCTCCCCTCCGACCCCGCCTTGCCGCGCTGGCACTTCTTCCCTCCTTTCCCTCCAGTTTCGCCGTTCTTATTTCCCCGCGCGGTTACTGGGGCGATAACGTCGTATTTCGTCGCTTCCCGCGCTCGTCGGCTCTTTCCGCTTCGTTCGCGGCTCGTTATATCGCGCGACGAGCGCGCTCGGAGCGGCCGGCCAATCTTCCCCGATGCGAGTCTCTTTGTTGGGCATCGGCGACTTTGACGGAGGCGTGTCCGTGTCGACAGGCTACCATTAGGATGAGTAAGTATATCTTTGTGCAATCTGGATGCGCAACGTAATTCCCGGATCGGGCGAACCCTTTTGCGCTTTGCCGGCGCGCAACGCGCAACTCTCGCTCGCTTCGTCCCTCCGCGACTCGCCCGCGACTCGACGGCTCATCAGACGTTAACATTGCTCTCGTTAACGATCGTTGTTTATCCTTGTCCGACGAACGCGCGCGTTCTCTCCTCCCCTTTTCAATTGCCGCGATGAACCGCGATCGGCTAATGCGAATTTAAGTGTCGAGCGCACGAAACGATCGGCGTTGTGTCAGATGCGATTGTTGCAACGAGCCATTGAACCGCTCTTAATGATCGAGAGTATCTATTCCGGAAACGATCAATCGCGGATTGCCCCAGAGCAAGAGCGCTTGCTCTCTCTCTCTCTCTCTCTCCCTCCTGTGTTCATCAGCGCCCGCTAACACGTCGACGAGCGAGACGAGCGCGCGGCATGGACCGCGGCGACAATCCGCGCCCAACATCAATCGTGCCGCTTCGCCGGCACGCGGCAAGGAACTCTGTATCCGTCGGAATCTCTCCATCATCAGCGACAATGTCCATTATTATATCACGTCATTGCGTAATCGCTGCGTCTACGCTTTTTAAAGAATGCGATCCGCGGACGGGGGCATATCACGCGCGTACGCGCGCGCACGCGCTCGAGAGCGCAATGGCTCGGCCGATTTCGCAAGTGCTCGGATTCCGCTCGTTTACGCTGGCAGACATGCTGGCAGCAACGGGGTTTCATGGTGGTGGTGCGAGTCGGACCTCGTGCGTGAAAGGCGAAGCGTGTGCGCTCGTGGCCGGAGTAATGCAGGGGACGCAGTCGCCGACGCGGAATTATATCGGATCCAGATGTTAACGGTGCCACGGCACCACGGGGTTGCATTGCTGCCAAAACGCGATGCTGTGCCGCCATTTCGTAACCTCTTTACCCTCCCCCCTCCCCCGCGCGCGCGCGCGCGCGCGGGCGTGTTTTGATCCTTGCGTAAAGCTATGCGCGGGACGAACTCCAGCGAGCGATTTCAGTTCGCGTTCGCGAGGCGAAGCGATTGATCCGAGAGATTTTCGTTCTTGCGTTTGCGCCGAATTTTTCAGTCGTGGATCTGACAGCGAAATTAACGTTCAACGGGCGTTTATCATCCTCACCCGTAACGAAACGTACTCGTTGCGCGCAGAGTACGGTCGACGAGTATCATTTGACGCGTGGCTCCTCCTCTCTCTCTCTCTCTCTCTCTCTCTCATAAGAGTCATAAAGGAACACTTTCATCTTTCACGTTACACTTAGCGATTTGAACCATCGGGAGCGATAGCTCCTCGGAGCTACTTAGAGCTTGAAATTCGAGAAAGTCGGTCGGTAATCTATCCGCGCTACTGCGGATTCACATCGCGGGATCCAAGATTCATTTCGCCCGCAGGTGCATTCCATTTCATCTCACTCTCGCTTTCTCTTCCAATTTTCCGACATTCATACCGAACGATCCTCTCACGTGTTCTTCTCACGTAATCTCTCCATCTCGAGAGATTATCTGCGACATTGGGAATCTCGATGTTGTGTCGATCTGCGTAAAAATCGCCACATCGCGTCTCCAAGTCGTATCGATCGCGTGTCGATCCTCAAAGAACGAAGCGGAACGAATTCGCCAAAGATGACATCGAGAGCTGCTACATCGGTGAAAGCTGCCCTCGCATCAGCCACTCTGATATCCCTGATGAGCATCCTTCGATTATCGATTATCGCCGGAGCGGCAACACGCCCGCGAAACGGAACATCGCGCGCTCAGCGGCGCGAGCTCGCGGACTCGCTCGAGACGACGCTCCATCCGCGCGCTTTCCGGCGACAAAAAACCCGCGCCGGGATCCGCGTAGGGGACGAGCGGCGCGCGAGCGCGGGAAACTGGTTCTAACGGAGTTTTATACCGAACCGCACCGGCGAAGCAACCACCGGTGGACCAGTTCCGCGGCCGTCAATGAGGCGCACTGTACGTGTCGCGCGATGCACCGCGCGATAAGGGGAGGGGGTGGCGGCCGGGGCACGCACCGAGAGGAGTCAGTCATTGGCCGGCCGGCCAATCGCGTCACGGGCCGAGAGAAGACGATCATCGGAGAGTTGCTGCGCGCGGTCAGTCGGCGTAATACGGCTGTCTCCCTCTCTCTCCCTCTCCCCCTCCCTCTCGCTCGCTCGCTCGCTCTCTCCCCCCTCTTCCTCTTCTTTCCGCTTCCGTTAGTGTATTATAATGTATTCTTCGATCTTCTCTCATTTCCTTCTCCCGCTCCCTCTCCCTCTCACCTTCCCTCCCTCCCTGCCGTTCCTTTTCTAATGCGCCTTTTAGACACGTGTCGGTATTACAAACGCTGCTGCCTGCTGGCTGCTGCTGCTGCTGCTGCTGCTGCTGCTTTAAACGGTCCGATTTACGTGCAAATGAAGGGAAACAGAAATGGCAGCGTGTCGAACGCAACGCGCGTGCGTTTTTGGTTAACAAATTGTTATTGCCGGCTTATCGGAGCCGATAATTTAAGGCCGGCATTATCATTTATCTGCTCCGTTTTCTACACGATGTTCGTACACGCTCGTGCGCAACGAGCTCTCTGTGCTCCATCCGTTTTCAGAAATTGTCTCCCCCCCCTTACTTCCGCGATGTGCGACGCGAAGCGCTCGCTAAGCTCGCAAATCCGCAACGCGGATCGCGTCTCCCGCATCTCGAGCACACAGCATCGCCCGATTAAATTCTCTCTCTCTCTCTCTCTCTCTCGCGCGCGCGCGCGCGCTATCAGCGAAATGCGCGATAATACGCTCGGCTTTCACTTGGCGCACTAGTCTCGTTTCCATTCTTCGTTACGTACAACGTACGACGAAATGACGTTGGATCGTTTCTTTCCACGCTGAGGCGTAAAGCGCGTTCGGTATTTCATACCCGCGCACGCACGTTCCCACAACTGATTAAATATACCGCCTTAAAAGGTCACTATAAATCTCGGATATAAACAAATCTACGCATGCACGCATCTCCAGCCGACACGTGCATGCCTCCGCTCAAACCGTCCATTCTCTCTCTCTCTCTCTCTCTCTCTCTCTCTTTCTCCCCACCCTTCCACTCGACGCGGAGTATCTCCTCCTCTTCTGAGCGTCTCTCTCGCACGCGCGCGCCCGCGCCTTCTTTCCATCGGTCTCTCCTCATTGCAAAGTGCCGTAATATTCTCCTGCCAGGGCTATTTTCGTCGCGCTCACCCAACCAGCTCTCCCGAGGCGGCATTGCGCGGGTCGCTCTCCGCGCATTGTCTCGGGGCCCCTGCTGCTGCCGGACGGAGTAACTGCACTTCCAGGCTGAGATGGGGATCGGTGGCGATCCATCGCGATTTTCCCGCTCCTCGCTTTCGTCAGCGCGCGTCATCGCGGGCGTGATCTCCTCGGAGGAGCAGGCTCGCTTTCGGGAGAGAAACACGACTTTTCCCCAGCTCGGATCGAGCTTCCCCGCCGAGAGTTAACGATTTACGCGCTTCGGGAGCGGCCGCGATAACATCTTAACCGCCCGATGTCCCGCAGATTGCGCATTGTGTGCGTTCTCCTCCTCATTGTCTTGTTCCGTCCTCGCGCGCACCTTGTATTCCTGCCCGCCTTGTCGGCCGATCGCCGCTCAAGGCCGTCCCTTTTTATTCGGACAAAGAAACGGAACATCCGTTCGACCCCGTGCTTCTTCTTCTTCTTCTTCTTCTTCGAGCGAATTGCAGCGCGGTGCATTCTAGAGCGAGGAGAGCGAATCGCGAGATCTCTTTAATAACAACCCCGTCGAATCCGATTGAGCCGGCGTGCCGGTATTAATCGGACTCGACTTCCTCTTTGCGGATGAAACGGCAATCCCGGGACGGAAACGATCGAGCTGCGGCCATGCGGACCATCCGTATCGGATCGCGCGTTTGCGCGAAGAACGAGCTCGTTTTCATCTCGCCGGGGAGAAGCGGCGAAATTTCAAGCCAAGATATCTCTCGCATCCGCCAAGTGTAACTGCTCGTGACCCTCGTGTGTCATATGCAGCATCGCGGCGGCCATAAAAGACGAGTGAAAACGCGCAACGATGGAAAAACAGCCGTATGCTCATGGCATTTTATATTCCCTCGTATCTCGCCGATCCCACGGCGCGCAATTATGTAATTACAGCGTAAATCAGATAAGAGGATATGTATGTATGTATGTATTTACCGTTTTGCGGTACGTTGGCCGTACTCGATTCGACATTAAGCGTGATATTAAGAGAGAAAGAAACTCGAAGAAATGAATGCGAAAAACCGCGCGCGCGCGCATGCGCGTGTATCTGTGCGACGGACTATCGCTATTTCGGTGGTAATAAAATAGGGGACAAAATATGTGACACTTTTTCATGAATATTTGGCGAAACGGTTCGTTTGTCTTTTATCCTCGATTTCTCTAAATATTCATATGGAACTTCCGAGCGTGTATTTATATCTAGCGATAAACAAGTTTGATAAAATTGTCGGCCGTTAATGCTCTCTCGAAAACAGGAAAATATTCCGAGGATATCTGAAAACACGGATGCACGAGTATAAAAAAAGAAATGGCTGTATGGAAGAAGCGTATAATATAAACATCGGGGACACCGTTACTTCCCGCGCCAAGTGCGCTCTCTGCGCAGTGCAAGTGCGCAAGTGTCGTAAACAAATCCCTCTGAATTCCTTCCAATGACATTTTATCGTACGCAAGTGATCCGCAAGCGGATAGTAAAGATATCTACGTAATCCGCGACTCGCGCTTGCCGTTGCATCAAAATATATCTGCACCGTGCGCACCGTGCGTATGGCAGGGAAGCTGCAAAAAATGCATCTCGCCAAGCGCGCCTTCGCGAAGAGACACATCGGACACATCTGCGGCTTAATGAAAGGAGCGTCGCGATCGGCCGGGACAAGCGTATTCGTAATCGTGCGCACGGTAAAGTATATCATCGTCGCGCACGTGTGAGTGGCGCTTGCTTAATGCTCGCTTGTGTGGCACGGCATTAACTCGTCAGTCATTATTACGCTTACACGTGCCGGCGACTTTAAGCTTCCAAATAATCGGGAATTAACGAGCGCGATGATAGCAAACTGAAAAATAATTGCGCGAATGACACGGTGAGGCGCGCTAAGGCGCAATGGACACGACACGATTTCCAATATTGACGCATGACGTCGACGCATGCGCACTCGCGGCCGCGGGATCGCTCTCGACGGTTCGTTTTCCGGACTTTAAGCACGCGGCGAACATTCGCTCGCGCCGTTTACGCTCCATTCGATGCCGTTTCCAGTAGAATGTGTAACGGCAGATGCAAATAACAGCGGGATGCAAATGAACACGATGCGAAGAAAAGAACAACGGCTCGCGATATTGCGTGCAACATTGAACGGCGCGCAGCAGCGTGTCGACGACACGTGCGACACGTGCGCGCGCATGCGCGATCGCGACCTCCGAGCGGAATGCGCGACACCGCGCGCGGATATTGAAACGCCGGCGCGCCTCTGCATTCGCGCGCTTTACGCGCGCCTGATAACGATAAAATTTTGACATTTCCCTCGCCTCGCTCCTCTCCCCCTCTCCTCTCCTTCAGCGCCGCGAACGCGCGACTGATACACTTCGGGTCGGGTCTTTCCGCTTCAAAGAGAGAAGCAGAGAAACAGAGAAACAGAGAGAGAGAGAGAGCGAGAGAGAGAGGGAGGGAGGGAGGGAGAGAGAGGGGGGGGGGGAGAACGAAGACGTTATTTCTTCATTCCGCGTACGCGCGCCACGTTCGAGGAATACATTTTGTTTTCAAAGCCGGCGCCTTCCCCTCCCTCCCCCCACCCCCGAGTCCCCCGAGATTCGGGACGCCGATGCGAGCATTCCGACGCGCGTGCGTACGTAATGAAAAAAAGCCATCGAACCGCCGAATTCCTTCGGACTCTATCCGCGACCGGGCGGGCTTCCGCGCGCGTGTGCGCATTATCGTACTCTACGTACTCTTATACGATTGTCGCGCGATAAACAATGGCAGCGGACGTTTATCGCGTCGTTAGCAGGCTGAGAACCTCCGTCGTCCGCGCTCACGCTCGCAATATTGTAATCACGCGTGATTTATTCGAGTTGAGCTTGCGATTTATACGTGGCCAGCGCGCACATGTACATGTATACCAGAGCGTTTTCTATGTCGCGCGTTGCTGCTTATCGACGAGCACTCGGGAAGCACCGGATCGCGAATCACGTCTCGCAGGGCACGATGCGGCAGATGCCCGCTTCACTTCCCCATCATTGCAACCGAATCAAGCTGAATTTCGCTGATATCGGCCAACGATCGGATCGACGATCCGTTATTGACGACCCGTTTGCGGTCGCACTCGCGAGTGCAACGACAGTGCAGCCAAAGTGGCTGGAACTCGTGATACCCCGTATCTCTATCGTTTCCTCTGTGCCAATCTCTGTTTGGCGAAATTGGGAGAAACGACCGAGGCGCGGTTCCACTCGCGACAACAACACGTCGCGCTCCGCGAAACTGCCAACGTAACCTCATCCCCTTGTCCGAGGATCCGAAAAATCACGATCTAACGGAAATCCAATCCTAACGGTAACGCCTGCCGCGGGAAGGTCACCTGGAAATTCTCCCGAGCCATTGGCCATTTCTTTCAATCCCAATGCGAGCACGCTGCCTCTCCGATTTGCAGCCGACAGACTGAGAGACACTGCTCGCGATTACGCTCATGATAGCGCGGGGTATGCGTGATTTATTCCGCTTGAAATTTGTATTAACCGAGAGGAGAGCGCATCCGGAAGATTCAATTTGCGCGCGCGAGCATCGGCTCTGAATGAGCGCCGCGATTGGCGGATTCCGTCGATCGGCGGATCGGAATGCGCGGATTAACGCGGCTAATTCGAGCCGTCGAGCTCGAATGCATGCGGTTAATTACGGCCACTTAACTCGACTTGATTAATTAGAAGGCATATCCAACCCCCTCCTCCCATCCCACCTCTCTATCTCCCTCACGCGTTGCCTGAGCAGAGATCGCTCGGCGTTCGCGATTGCACAAGCGTCTGATGCTCGTTCAAATCCTGAAGAGATCCCGGGAGATCTCGTTTTCTTCGTAACGACCCGAGCAGGAGGACTCTCGCGGCGCGCTTGCGAAGAAAACACGCGCAAGCGTGTAGAGGAACAATCCGTTCGCTCTGTTCCTCGGAGAAAATCAAGGCTGCGAGCGGACGCCGCGTAGCGCGTTCGTTCCGGCTACTTAAGTCCAAGTGTCTTTCAGCGATCGCTGTCAATGGCCGTGACGTTGCCGATGCCGTGCAACGGCAGCCCAGGATTAAGCTGCTCTTATCAGGCAGACGGCGATCAAAGTCGTCGCGACGACTGCGGATAACGTGCCGCGAAAAGGCCGTTGCCTATCGTTCGCTCTGCTCTTTCCGAAAAACAGCTTGATGACGCACGCGCGTTTCCATCCGAAGCCTTTGCCATTGGCGCGATCGCGTCAAGATCCGCGGATCGTCGACGATGTTATCCGCAACCGCCGCGTCTCGCTCGACAAGAGAGAACCGCCGTCGCAGCGGAAATCAGTACGCGCGAATGCGAGACGTCTGTATTCACCCCGCTGAAAAATCGACGATCGCCGACCTTAAGCGATGCTCCCTCCCTGCCACTCCGCCGATCCGTCCGTCAGGGTTTCTCCGTTTCTCCGGAGAAAAATAGCGCACGGGAGAAAAATTTATCGGTGCGACCTTTGGCCGCGTCGCGCCGGAATGAAATTGATTTCCGCGATTCGCGCGGCCTTCGCGCGAGCGAGCCGGAATTCTCATTAAATTGCAAACATGCTCTTGCAAAGACGCTCGAGAAGCGCAAGTTTTTACCGCGCGATTCACGTGCGCACTCCCTCTCTCTCTCTCTCTCTCTCTCTCGACGGTCCATTCCGAGAGAGATATTATCCAGCGGCTAAGAATCGCGAGACGAGAGATGAATCAAATTCGAGAGATGAATATTGACGGAAGCAACAAAGTGTCGCTCCGCGACACGAAGCTGCGTGAAAGACGCTGGAACACAAGCGGGAATAATAAACAGATGCGCGTTTATAATCGCAGCCGGGCGGTAAATAAGGACGGGAGACAATACGCGGCGGTATTATCGCGCGGCGCGTATTAATGAGTTTGTTTTCGAGCGCGACGTCGTCTCTCGGTCGTCGCTGCTTCGATTCCTCGATCCTCTTTTTTTTTTCTTTTCTTTCCCCCCTTTCTTCTTTTCGGCATCCATTACCGCGCGCCGGAATACATTATTGGCAGGTACACCGTGGCACACCGTGGGACCCTTGGACTCTCGATCGAGCGCAAACGAAAATCCTTCCCTCCCGCAAGCGGAAATCGTCATTGGCTCACGCGCGTGTACGCGTGAGCGCTCGCGACCACGTGGTCCCGCTAGAGAAATCCAAGCTCGAAAGAGTTCCGCGGCAGGATGCGGGAGAGACGCCGCCAATGCACGAGCTCGATTTCCGCGACTGTTAACGACCAGAGTGATTTCCTCGGAGCGACGAACGCTCGGCAATAATAAAGTCAGCATTCATCGGCGATGAATCGCCGTTGACCGTGTTCCCGATACCATCATTTTTGCGGCTGAAACCGACGGCCCGGATTATTCCCTCGTAGAGCTCGAGCATCGCGCGTGAATCACGCGATTAGACGGCGATACGTACGCACGCGCGTACGTACAATTGAATGACGGCATATTTCCCGGCCGTGTCTGCCGCGGTAAAACTTTCGTCTACTTGCACGTGAGACACGCAGGATCGTTAGATCGAGTCATCCGATACGCGGATACCGGTTAGCGGGCAAAAAAGGAGCCGGGGATTTAAAGGCGGCGCGCACAAAAACCGAGCGGATAATGCTCGATCAGCGTGAATCTAAGAGCCGATCTTATCAACGTCCGCAGAGTCCGCGGGCGGGGGAGCTGGGAGAGGGAAGGATTCTTCGGGAGATCTTCTTTTTCTCTTTAAACCGGCGGGCCGGGAAGGGAAGTGACTTGCTGGTCCTCCGCGTCTCTTCGCTGCGCGCGCCCCGTAAACAAAGGGTCGCCTTATCTGCCTGCGCCGATGTCGCCCGTTATTATTAGGCCGGTTGTAATTCGCCGCGCGGGATAAAGCTGCCAAGCGGCGATGGGAAGGCAGCTCGCGGGAGGACATCGCGCGGCGCCGCAGGTTGCCACGCTTCCGGTCCCGGTTCGATTCCGCGAGCAAGAGCCGAGCGGCGCTCCTGCTCGATTTAGCGAGCACCACGTGCTCTCCCCTCCCTCSCCCCCCCCCCCCCCCCSCCCCCGAGGCTCCTTTCTGCGAGTGAGACGCTCTCGCGACGTCGCTCGCGGCGAGACTTTGAACCGCGACTTTAATGACGAGCGCCGCACTCGTGTCGCCGAGCGACGAGGAAAAGTGCCTCCGCGCGCGTTTTAGCGGCTCGCGATTCGCTCCGCGGTAATCCAGCAGCCGGCGCGACACGCCGCGGAAGAAAGGGGAGCCCGCGCGTAACGCAAAAGACATTTCGAGCTGCTGAGCGTTACGTAATTTCCATTCTGTCGTGTCAACACGGTGTTTTCTTTCCCTTCCCGTTTTTTGCCGACAACACCGCGCCACGGCTCCTGGCTTGCCGATCCATACGTTCCCCGCACTCCCCCGCGCCTTTACACGATGCGATATTGTTCGATCTTGGAATTCGCAGGAATCCGCGCTTTCCGACACGGATGTTTGCCGAACGGAACGGGCGAAATGGGCAACCGCGAGGTTGCCACCTTCCTTTCGGCAGAAACGCTCGAAACTTGGCCCGAGCAGGCCGGGATTCCGTAACGGACGCAGAGTAAACAGACGCAGCTTCGCGCTGATCCGCGCCTGTGTTCCGCTTTTCCGGCTTTCCGCTTTTCCAAGGTGCGGACGCCGGTTCTCCCCGCACCCTCGGCAGATTTCGGTGTTTATCTTCCGTTTCTCCGTGACTTTAATAACGACTCCCCGCGATAAGATAAACCACGCGCGCGCGCGCGCGCGCCCGATACTAAAACTAGGAACGGTTTGTTTATCATTCGCTCGAGTCGGCGAAGCGGGTCGAAAAACCGCTATCGTGCCGAGCTCTCGACCGCTCGGCGGCGAGATCCTGCCGCGATCGCCGCAATAACCGCCGGCCTTATCGGCGCTGATGTCTGCCGAATGTCGCGGCGGCAGAACCCGTCCGGGAAGTCGAAACTCGACTCGCGGGAAATATTCGTCGATGGAATTTCCGCGTCGACGACCAGCACTGGCGTTGCTCCAATCCGCGGCTGGTTCGCGCGCGCGCGCTCGCTCGCTCGTTGCACCGCCGAGAGAGAAAGAGAAAAGGAGAGAGACGGCATAGTACGCGAGATTCGCGCGCGCGGGCGCGCGCACGCATGTACGGTCGAGAGGAGAGAGAGAGAGAGAGAGAGAGAGAGAGAGAGAGAGAGAGAGAGAGAGAGAGAGAGAGAGAGAGAGAGAGAGAAAGAGAGCGCGAGAGGGCGACGGTAAGAGGCATTTTCGCGCGGCATTCTCTTACCTGCGTCTCGTGGCCGTGTCGAGCATGGTAATCCAGTCCCGCGCGGATAGACGGCAGAGAGAGGAGGGAGTGGGTGGGCAGGAGAGGGGCAGCGGAGGAGAGGGAAAGACTACCTTAACATCCCCGTGATGAGAGGACTCCCGACTGCCGGATCGCCAAGAGTCGAGGAACTCCTCCACTGGGGTCGCCGCCTCTCGCCGATATCGTCGTCTGCCCCTTACCCCGACGGTGCTCGCGGGGTACTGGTACGCGCGATAATCCGGGGTACACCAGCAGGGGATCCTGACCCCGCGCGGGTCGAACGCGACACGAGCCGGGACCGACCGACGGAAGAACGAGATCACTCCACTCGCTCCGCTGTTATCCGAGGACGCGCGAACTCGCGAGCTCGCGAGAGCGCGCGCGCGCGCGCGCGCGTGCACGGCGCGTGAAGGAGAGAGAGAGAGAGAGAGAGAGAGAGAGAGAGAAAGAGAGAGAGAGAAAGAGAGAGAGAGAACGCGGAAGGACGCCCGTGCTAGCGCGACGTAGATGCACCACTATCGCGCGGAGGGAAAACGGGAAGAAGGAGACAGAGAGAGAAAGAGAGGCAGAGGGAGAGGGAGAGGGAGAGAGAGAGAGAGAGGGAGAGAGAGAGAAGCGGAGCGAACGGGAAAAGGGAGAAGGGAGAAGGTTCGCGAGGACGTTTCGTCCTTCGTTTCGTTCTCTGTCGGACGCGCGAGCGAAGCTTGGACGATTCTCGCGCGGGACACTCACGAGCGCGCGCCGTGTGTTGTGCCGCGTTGCGTGATTCGCGGGCGACGGGCACAGAGCGTGAAGTTGATCGCGAATCAATCGCGTGAAGTACGTCGATCACTCGGGGGGAACTAGCGCAGCCACCGTCGCCGTTGCCGCCGCCGCCGCCGTCACCGCCGCCACCGCCGCTGCCGTTGCCGTTGTCGCTCTGCTGCTTCTGCTGCAATCGCTGCGAATCGCTTGCTTCTTCGCTTCGTGCTCGATTGAAATTGGCGAGAGTCGGACTCCTACTTGAATAGAGTAGCCGCCAAGATCGCTCGCACTCGCTCGCCACTCCCGCGTATGCAACCGTACGTAAGCAAGGGCCGCGACACACTGAGCGAACACATGATCCTGGTGGGGCCTAGTGCCGGCACTCTCGGCGCAGGGGGCGCCACCGCGAAACGGTACTCGAATCGGCCGCGATCGCCGAGTGCAGCGCGCGCCTCGAGGAAACGAGCGTGATCCGGCGTCGCGATCGCAGATCGATCGATCGGATTGATTATCACGTTTCTATATCTATCAACGTGACACTCTCCGCTCATTCGATCACGACGATCGAAGGTTACGATCGATCGCCAGACAGATTTCGCGTCAATACCGATCCTGATAATAGCGAAGCGCTTGGAATTATAAATCTGCGAACGTAACACGAGCGCATCGCGACAAAAACTCGTTCGCATCATTATGGACTATTTCGAGCGAAACCGGAAAAACCGATTTGCTTATTTATAAATCGGCACGTCTACACGATATTACGTAATCGTGGATATCGATGCGATGTTAAGATTATGTCCGAGTTTTCTAATTATAATTTTCTTCTCGCCGGCTTCAGCTCTGTCTCGCAAACGCCGAAAAACGAACGCGGTTTCGCATGTTTCGCCAGGATTCGTCGTACAGTCAGTTAATTACGTTGATGGAGAACAGTTTATTAGACTCTCCATTCGTCTCGCATTGTGCTCGTCTATGTTTATGTCTACTCGATAATGCAATTTTTGCTCCGAGTGTGAAAACCTTTCTCATTTAATACAATATACTCTCTCACGAGACACGATGACCCCTAACTCTGATTATCGTTGCAACATGAGAATTAATAAGTTTCCACTTGTCAGGCGCTTTATTCGAGTACTGATAAATTTAGGCGGGTCAGTACGCGGGATAACGGACAATGCGGAAAATTACACTTTCGCGAACACTATCGGGAACATCGCGAGATCTGCATTCTACTAGCAACGTCTACCTCATTTGCGATGTCGGACATTGCTAATACGAGAACAGCTGCGATGTTTTCGCATCCAAGCGATGATGTGCAACACGAGATGATCACCGATGCGACTTGATCTGTAATTCTGGAAAATTTCATCGCTGGGAAAGCATCACGGCGTGTGATATTAATCATTGCCGAATGATTCCTTCGTGGCATTTATCGGAAACGATCCCTCGCGATCTGAAGATGGGTGAAGACGATGAATTTTTCAAAGTATCTCTCATAAGTCGCCTCGGAATCGTCTAAGATCACGTTCGAGCTTAATTTATCCCATAAACGCGGCACAAGTTGCGGGTAGCCCCGGTGTCATCGCGTCATCGGGTCAATTAAATTCGCGCGATTAATCGCTCTCACGGAGAAGTTGCGTGAATTCGGAGCCACGTAAGCCTCCGCGTAACGAGCCGCGGAATTCGGCGACCTTCACCCGCGGAATTCGTCGTAGACCCAAGGACGTCCTCCGTTCCTCCTTTCGCCTTCCTCTTTTAACGAGCTAAGCGCAGTCATCCGATCCTCGCGTGCGCGCACGCGATATCCGCAAACTCGATGGCCATCGCGACTCGCGAATTTTTCGCGATCGGACAGCCTGCGATTCACGAAGAAAGGAGGATTCACGTCGAAGTATCTTTGATCGCGAATACTGGCGCGAAATTTTCGCGAGATAAAGCTCGACCGAGAAAGTTCGAAGCGCGCGTACGTCGCGACGAGTCTCGCGGTTCCCCGATATCGGCCGCGCCGGCGAGATGGAAATATCGCTCAATAGCGAATAAATTTATATCGCACACGCGCCGCTTCTTGTGACGACACGCGGCGGTACATAGAGCGTTTCATCACAGCGCTCTTGCGCGGTCATATCGTGGATATTTTTAGACAGCTAAAACTGCGCGCTTATCGCGCGCGTCGAGGCGCGTTTATCATCATTCTCGCGCTTTTACTACTCTACTCTTTTTTTTTTCTTTCTTTTTCTTTTTCTCCTTTTTTTTCCTTCTTTTTTCCCCCTTTTCTCCGCGATTCTTGCGAATCTTCTGTCTCTCTATTGCCCGGCCTAGACGGGCGCGTGACGGATCGTATAAAAAAAGGGAGAAAAGAAGAGGATTTCGATTAATGATGAAATTATCTCGCTTAATAAATGAAGCAAGGCGGACAGAGAGAGAGAGAGAGAGAGAGAGAGAGAAGAGGGAGGGAGAGAAGACGAAGAACGCTGCTTGCAACAGCGTTGTTCGTGTCGCGTTTTCTTGCGGTGCCATAACGCTCGATTCGATAAATAGAAATCGTGCCGGTTGCTGTGCCAATGTAAAATATAGATATCGCTATGATAAGCACATCAAAATGACCATGCGCGAGACAATGACAGAGAGAATTCGAATGCACAGTTTTGCGGCTCGTATCCATTTCCAGTATCTCTCTCTCTCTCTCTCTCTCTCTCTCACTCTCTCTCTCTCTCTCTCTCTCTCTCTCTCTCTCTCTCTCTCTCTCTCTCTCGGCGACTTGGCGAAGCAAAAGCGTGTTTTTAATAAAGGCCCCACGTTAATAGCTCTGTAAGGCTGAGCCTCGATGAACTCTGATAAAGCGGAGATAATTTTCAGCAACGTGCGATGTTAATAAGTGAAGCGCAATTTAATAGCAGACGCGTTAATAAACGGCCGGATTAAAGGCGGCCGTTCGATGAATAATCATGCGCAATTATTGAAGGTTACAAATAATGCGCGAATTATTATTCGCGATAATGACGGGCGAGCTTGATTGTTATTATTAGCCGGATATTAGCTGGGCCAGTAATAATATAATGTTGCATAAACGATGCAAATGTCCCGATGATGGAGGCGTGCCGATACGACAAAGAGAGAGAGAGAGAGAGAGAGAGAGAGAGAGAGAGAGAGAGAGAGAGAGAGAGAGAGAGAGACAGATCTTTATAGATTCAACTTTATGGATTTTTTGTAATTTCTTGCGATCAAGACGCGCGACAAGAAGGTAAATTAAACAACGCTGACGTAAAACCCGATGGAAACTCGCCTTGCTTCTCGTCGCGGGGACGAAACAAGCAGAATCGCGAAGCCGTTTTGCTTGCGTTCGCGTTAAAACGATACGCGCGATATCGCGATGAAAAAAGTCGACAGGGCGATCGAAGCGATCGAAAGAAGAGGGATGTATGGAAAGTTACATGTGATTACGCTGATAATGCTCCGAAAGCGTGCATCTGGATTACGGCATTCCTGACTGAGCTCGCAGCACGAGGCGCGAGTCGCGCGCGAGCAGCGCGGCGGATTCGGCGATGAGCAGGTACTGCAGGTACGGCAATTGGAATACGTTTACGCCGTAATTGTTCGCAAATCCGTACAGTCTGCTGAATGTAATCTCGTTTTACGAGCCGAAGCCAAGCTGCCTGACATTATTTGCTCGCAGTAACGTCGCGGGAACGCGAGGGAGCGCTTTGCTCGCCGGGCACGTACGATAAGCGCGATTGACAGTCGTAAACGCGGCTTTACCGCTTTAATGACGCGACGTTGTTATGTAGAAGAAGCCTGTGCCGGTGATTACGCGAATATCGCGGAACCGTCCGCCTGAAAACCAGAAACGGATCTGGAGGGCGCGGGACGAGCGCGCGGAGCGAGGCGCGTCTCATTTCAAAGTTAAATAACAATCGCGGGGCGTTTCAACGAACCGCCGAGCGGTAACGCGAAACTACAAACTGAAGGCCAGGGAGCATTTTCATGTCCCGCGCCCTATGCGCGAATAAAGCTTGATGTATTTATTGCCGGCCGATTAATAATGGCTTTCATTCAAGCCTCAAACCGCGTAAGCGTGTTTTCGATTACCATAAATATTCGCCGGCTACGTCGTCTGCTATTTCGGTCTCGCAATTGCGCTATTTTTAGCACAGTTGCGATACCGAGTTTATCGAGCGGTAGAAACAAACCGACCGAGATGAGAGACTCGATTTTTCGATCTACGATCCTTCTACCGCGACACGCGCAACGTTCACACGCGCGCACGCACATGCGCGATTGCACGTGTTCGCGAAACGGCGCGGGTAAATAACGAGAAGCGATAATGAGAAGCGTCACGTTTCACAGAAAGTAGTCGCTCCGATACAACAGCTCCGCGACTAAATTTMCCCCGCCATTCGAGGAAGGTGACCGAAAACGCGAGGCTCGTGCCGCTTCCTCCTCGATTAGCTCGATAGTTCGGGAGGTCTCGGGATGCAAAGGTCTCGCAGTGTCGTCGCCCTGACATCGCACCGATTCGACGAGAATCAACCTGCCCCGTTTCCGACCAGGAGATCAATGCGCATGATGGAGAACGCAATCTTTCCGGCGTGATCTTGCACCTCGCGTCGTCTCCTCGATCTCTCCTATTTGCCTTCCTGTCGAAAGACAAAGAGAGAGAGAGAGAGAAAAGAAGCGTCGTAACCGAGGAAGCATCGATCCTTAATTCGGCAACCGATAACCCGCAGCAGCGTCAATTTCGACGATCGCGATTGTCAAAAAGTAATGTCAATTTGCCATAATAATGCCGTGCGCACACACAAGCACAGTTAGCAACAGTGACGTAGACGGCGGCGCGCAGAAGCGCCAATTCGCCGCTAACAGCTGCTATCTTATCTTTTTTTTTCTCCGACTATCAACATTCGGCGCTTGTCATGTGCTCGTACTCGTACTCGCGCTGAATACATCGCGCGGCTCCACGCGCGGATTCTCCTCTCTCGCGTCCGTGACATTATTGGCGATTTCGGTTGACGGAAAGCGCGGAGGCGAAACCCTAAAAGGCATCGCTAATAAGGCGATTCGTCACGGTGGATCTCTTGGATCTTCTGGAAACACGTGTTTACGTCAGTCGCGAAAACTCCACGCTGAGAGCAAGCGAGACGAGATGTGAAAACGTCGACCATTTCGCTGGACCGAGATTGAGATCAGGAAGAGGACCGGTCTGCTTCCTATGAGATCTTCAATGTACCGGACAAGCTTTCTTGTTCCCTAAAAATGTTCCTTTTTTTTCTCCCAACAAGACAATCGCGTTGCGCTCACATATTATTCACGCATCATCGTGTAACGCAGAAATGATCGTCAGCGCAACTCATGCAGCGGAGGCTGCACGTATTTTTAACGACAGGATGAATCTGGCTTATTGTCATACGGTCAATCGGAATAATTTATCGCGGATAAAAATAGAATACGCGTCGAATGAGCATAGATCGACGGATCTCGTAAGACACGGATGCCCACGACGGAGAATTACGTCCCGGGAAATAATTTAATGAGCGGACCCAGCTCGAGAGGCTGGGATCGAAAGGCGGAATGCGAGTTCGATCAACCGACCGGGCGAACCGTGCCGATGGAAATCAGGCTAAATGACAACGGTGCCGGTCGTCGCCGATCGGACGTGTCGAATCACGGCGACGAGTTTATTTTCAGCTCCCAGCCTAAGCGCGCATATCTTATGTAAAGTAACCGCATGTGCGTGGACAACAACTCGTTCTCGCTCGCAGATACGAGCGAGTGGACGCGTCATGATATAATCGCATCTCGCGACGTCCCACGGGACGAAACTCTCAGCAGCAGCAACAGCAGCCTCCTCTTCCCTCGTTACCTTTCTCACCCTTCAACCCTCTCCCAATCGGAGGGAGAGGGAAACGCCGATCGCGCGACGAGGTCCCGTGGGAAGCGCGGCTCGCGCGCCTCTGGCCAGCCGTCGGCGCTCCTCTTTCTCCCTCTCCCTTCTCCCCGCCTCCCCATATGTCGTCATATTGTCTTGGGAGGCGATGGATGAGGATAATTCCGCGTTCTATAAATAGACGCGATCGGCGGAAGGAAGGCGTAGTGGAAACGACGTTCCCTCGTCCGAGCGTTCCGATCGGGACAATCGCGCCGCGCCGGCGTGGATCGGTATCGAAAAGTACTGGACTCGCACGCGTTCCCCGGTGAGGGAGGACCAAATCACCGAGGTGCGTTTGCAAGGTACATATTTTGCCGAATAACGAGCACGTTGCGTAATTTCAAGCGATGCGCCGCGCCTGGCGCGTTCGCCGTCATGACGGTGACCGGCACGCACGAGTGTGACACGCGAGTGCGATATCGCAACGCGCACTCGCACTTGTAGAGCCGCTTGCAACTATTTAGCAATGCCAGAGGAGTGCGGGCGCTTTTATTTGCCCAAAATTAGCCCGAAACACGATTTACGCGGACGCGTTGCGGCGAATTTTCCGGCCAGCGTGAAGTCGGCTGGATTATGCGGTGAAACGGCGGTGAATCGTCGTAGCGGATTTTTTTGTTAGTCGGATTTTGCTGGAATATCGACATTCTGCCCGCTCGCGACGCGAACCGAAAGCCGCGCTGATATGGTCGCTAAGACGACTCTGGGATTGTCGATTCGCCGTTTTGCAACAGTGCTGATAGAGCGACGGCGTGCTCCTCGTTCTCGGCTCGTCGTTCTCAGGGCAGCAGCGTAGACCATTTGAAAATTACGGCGCCGCTTGCAACCTGTACAAACAAACGGCTATTACGTACCGTTATACGATAATCGTGCTTGACGTCAAATATCAAATGATTTCGCTGCGTGAATCCGGGCTATTTAAATTGTTCGGCTTGATTGAATGATGGCCACTGCTCTAAGTTGGCCGACAACCACTTCAACGTAAATAAGACGGTACCCCATTCTGTATATAAGAGTCGCCTCGTTATACAGGGTGTTCGTTTGCGAGTCGCGCGACCGAGTTCCTGTGAATTTTTCAGAACCGACTGGCCTTCGGTGGCCTTCGAGCGATATAGATATGATTATCATTCTATTAGGATCGTTCATATCAATCGTGTATTTTCCCGGAATTGCGGCGCCGCTAGTCAAGGTAACTGCTGTTGATCCTCGGCGCGATCTTCCGTTCGGCTCTCTGTCGATTCTATATAATGTCGCGCGCGAGTTCGCGAACTTGCAGCGGCCGCTCGTGAAAACTGATTCAGCCAATTTCAGGAGTCGCCCGTGTATTTGCGCGGCTCGTTGGCACGTAGGCAAAGGTGCCGACGTGTCATCCGCCGTTTCTGTCGTCATCGCGATGTAACGATACGCGTGCACAGTGAGGATCATGTCACCCGCGGCATTCCTCGTCACTGAGGATATTTTCAGCGTCTGCGCTTCTCCGACATATGATAAACAAGAACGGACGCGAATCCTCGAGTCCTAATTAAATCGCGCGCATTGCACGGAAACACACCGTGTCGGCGCGTTTTACACGGGACTTTTCGATGATCGAGAACGCCGACAGATGAGATGAAAAATGCGCGATCTGTATTGAGAAACGGGTGGACGCGTTGCGTACACGTAGCGGCGCCGCGCCTGGCGAATGGCAACCCGGCCTACGCTCGCACAAGGCGCGAAGGCTGCGCGTAGGCGCGCCGCGAGCTACAGCGCGCACGCGCGCATACGCGACGAAGTCGCAGGATAACTTTATTGAGGCAAATAGTCTGGAAATCACGCGCGGCTCGTTCTTGTCTGCCGTCTCTCTTAGCACACAACCGTCGCCCGTCCTTCGCGCGGCTGTCGGCTCTCATTCGACGACTCCGCGTCGACTTTGCTCGCCTTTTCGAGCGGCGATTAGCAGACGCGCGTCGGCGCGCCGGCAGATAAAAGGGGGCTAGGAATATAATAACAAGGCGATACGTGTGCAGCGCGCGCGCAATCGCACCGGCTTGCGTTTAATTAATTTCCCCAATAATAATAACGTAATGGAGATCTTTGTGCGTTATCGCCGGCTCGCCATATCACGCCTCGCTTGCGTGTCACGTTGCATTTGAAGCCGTTGCACTTTCATGCGCCGATCGCCGATAAAGCAAGAGAGTCGCAGCGCGCGCACACGAATTTGGAGGGCAAACAACGAGACGAACACACGCTCCTCTCTCGTCTCTTTTTATTACACCCTTCTTGTATTTTCTCCATGAACTCTGGAACAACTCGCTTCGAATGTAAACGAGAACACAAAAATACAACATGCTATCGCTTGCTATTAATAGCATCGTTGCAGCGAGCGACGCAACAGCCGGGAAGCTGTGATATTTGAGATGCGATACGCGAAGGCCGGAAATTAGGAGAATGTACAAACTTTTCTTGAAAGAGAGCAACGATATCACGGAGAAAGCCTTTATTTCATTCATGTCATTTCCCTATACGTATACATCTTAATAAAGAAATACAGGGAGCGAACTATAAGAACAAGCTGGCGTTTGTTCAACAGTCTTCAACAAAAGTTTGATCTAGAAAGTATTCAGGAATATTATAATAACGCATTACTAATAATAGATAGATCGTCGATGTACTTTGGCGCATATCTTATGCGCTGGCTGGACGAGCGTTCGTTAGAGGAACCAATCCTCTGTTCCAAATTTTTAACGATGGAAACGCTCAAGAACGAACACGGGTGACAGATTTAAAGTAACTCTGACTAGACGTTTAAGAAACACGAGCCTTTAACGATTGTCTATGCTCTAACGTTAAGTTGCGTCTATTGTTGCGTGTGAGTTGTTTCTCACACGTTTACGCAAGCTTTCGATGCTTTAATACTAACGCGTTGGGCTATGCTCGTGAAGCGCCTTGTTGCACGTACAGCGCGCTTTGGTACGTCGTATACTTGAAAACTCGTCAGAAAACGTATCGGAACGAAGCTTACAACTGTGGCACAATTACGATTAGGGCGGGTCGATCGGCGCATTGTCCCGGGAAATCATTGGCGCGATTCCTGATTGTCAAGTCACTTCTCCCTCTCTCTCTCTCTCTCTCTCTCTCTCTCTCTCTCTCTCTCTCTATCTGTTCTTTTACGCATATACTCTTTCATCCTTCATCCACGATTGATTATGCAATCCATTTAGTCAGTTTCCTGTAAATTCCTCGAAACTCGCAAAGATGATCCCTAAAAGTCCCAAGATCGTTTCCGGCAGTTATTGCATTTCTAAAAATAGCTCGATGATAGCTCGGCGACCGCGTTATCGTTATCATTTCGATTCTATTCCGCAACGCTCTTCGTGAACCGAATCTCAATCGAAACGACCACTCGGATAATAAACCAACGGAGTCATCGCGTCCCAGCCGTCGATCTCCTCGTTAGATTGCGCCGCTCGCTTCTGGGCGTTTAGCACTGTCGCGCTGTGCCTCGGGCTGCTGGGCGCCGATCTGCAAGTGATCTGAAGTATCCCGGGTGTGCCGAAGCGAAAGCCTTTGCTCGCAACGCGTGGCAAGCACAAGGACTCGTTGCCGAGGAAGAAGTTGGTCCGCAGCAGCGGCGCGTTTTCCGCATCTGATGGCAGTGCGCGTTCCAGCAGCTCTGGCCGAGCCTCTTGATCGCAGAGCTTCTCGACGCAAGGACAAGAGTTGCTGGAGGATCTCCAGCTCTCCATGCAGGACGACCGCATCGCGCACGAGACCTTTATCTTGCAAGGGCTGTTGTCCACTATCGACTCCAACTGATTGCTGGCGGTCTTCTGATCCAGCTGGTCCGAGCTGGCGAATCGCAGGCGCTTCGGGGACTCGCTGGAGCATCTCGTGAAGGTCGATCTTACCAGCGACTTGTTCTTCAGCGAGCTTCGCGGAATCAGGGGATCGACCACGTCGGCTTTCTTGTTGGCAGCGTCTCGCTTGCTCGCTCTCTCCATGCTGCGCTTGCTACGCAACAGCGGATCCTCGCCGATCAACCAGTACGTCAAACGCTCGCCCTTGCCCTTCATGGACACCACTCCTCGCTCAATGAGGCTGAAGCCTCCCAGCTGGTCCAGTAGCTGCTTCGTTTCGCTGCTGCAGTGTATCTTCAGCGCTGAGAATCCCGCGAACGAAAATATAACGCGTCGTGCTGGATGTATTATCCGGGATGCAAATTCGATGATACTTACGTAATCCCGTGGACTCCATGCGACTGGCCGTGTTTACCGTGTCGCCGAACAAGCAGTAACGCGGCATCTTCAAGCCAACGACGCCCGCGCAGACTGGCCCTATGCCAAGAGATTGGCAGATTAGAATTTTTACGATGGGATATCTTATTCAGGCGATCTCAAATACAAATTTCAAACAGTGTATTCGCCGACCAACGTAAAGAGCAAAGGCCGCGTCTTTGTATCTCTTTCTTTCTTTTTGCATTTTGCAACACCCTACCGGAATGTATTCCTATGCGAAGCTGTAGCTTGTCGAGAGGCCTGTGACGAATGGTGAACTGCTTGATGGCGTCCAGAAGGCACAATGACATGCTCGCTATCTCGCCGGCGTGCTGAATGCCGTTTCTTATCGGCAAGCCGCTTACCTGCGAGCAGATGAAACGCGATCAATGGCACGTCTAAGTGCAGAAGCTTCTCGTGATGATTCGACACGCGCTTTAAAAAACTGCCGATTCTTATCTCGTGATGCTTACCACCATGTAAGCGTCTCCGATGGTCTCGACTTTATATACGTCATAGATCTCTATCGTCGAGTCGAAGCACGTGTAGAGATCGTTTAAGAAATTAACAACCTGGGGAAAAGAGTAATCCAATGAACGAGGACATTAATTGATGAGACGAAGGTCGCAGCGTTTTCTACGCGCGACACTCACTTGTAACGGCGTACTCTCCGCAGACATCGACGTGAAACCCACGATATCGCTGAAGTAAATGGTGACGCAGTCGAAGCTCTCAGCCTCCACCTTGTGTCCTTTCTTCAATTGCTCGGCGACATAGCGCGGCAGCATTTCGTACAGCAACGCGTCTAAAGGAAGATCATTCGTTGCGAGTTATATCTTATCGTGATCGTATCTAGGAAAATTTATTCAAGTTCCTCTAAAACGATACGACAACGATACGATACGCGATAGAGTTCAGTTTGAAGATAGCCGACCTGTTTTCTTTTTCTCTTCAGTCAGTTGATCCGTGCGCTCGTCTACAAGCGCCTCAAGATTGTTCGCGTATTTCTCCATCATCGCCATCATGTTGTCGAAGATGTTCGCTTTCCTGCGAACAAGGCAAACGGATTATAGGTCGAGCAACAAGATCGATAAAGATCGGATCCTCGTCGCGAGGGTCGTTCCTGTTTAAATTTCTGTTTAAGTCGTCGTCTATCGAACGTTCCGTCCATTACGAGGAGGACTCACATGCCTTTCCGAAGCGGCCTCAGTTTGTTCCTGATGCTCTTGAAATCCGGGCGTAATTCCGGATTCTCCGCCCAGCACTCCAGCAAACACTCACGAACGAAATCGAAGGTGTTCTCCAACTGGTCCAGCGGCGGTCTGCAATCATTCCGCGAGAGGAAGCAACGAACGGGAGAATGAGAGGCCTGTGAGTAACACCGTAAAACCTACACTTCTTGTCTAACGAGAACCTGAACAGCTCACCTGAATAGCGGCGCTCCAGGGTCCCTCGCGATTATCCTCTTCAGGATTTCCGCCGCCGATAACTGCGTGACGCCGAACGGCCCGTGTCGCCCTTGGAGTTCGTAAAGCACTATGGCGAACGAGTAGACGTCCCCCCTCTGGAAATCGCGAACGGCCGGCTCCCCGAGGCGAGTGGAGCGCAGCAATTCCGGCGCTTTGTACAGCAATCCTTGTACGGAAATTGCAATTGTAGGGCATTCGCTGCAGCGCGACAACGTAAGAGGCCGATTCTTTCGTCACGTCGTGACAGAAGATCGTCCGTATTTCGGTCCGTTTTTTTTTTTTTCTAAAATCGAACTCTAAACGCGAACACGCTTAACGCGTTGTAATTGTACTGAAGAATTGCACTGAAGCTCGAAGAATCCGCCAGCGATGCGGAACGCAATATCGCAGGCTCCTCCTCGTGACGCTTACCGTGATATTTTTTTATGACATCGCAGGGATCGCATTCCGCGTCCCGCTTAAATTCGTGGAGACCGAAATCCGCCAGTTTTACGACCCACCGCGAGTCCACAAGGCAGTTCGATGTGCTCAGCGAGCCGTGATACTTTATGACCGACTCATGAAGATAGATCATGCCCTAAAAGACAGCATCCGGTTTACGTCTCGGAAGTGATGGGATTCTGTTGCGCGGGGTTAAAGAGCGAGGATCCGGCCTCTGCGAGTTTTTAGAAATACGCGAAGAGAGTGTTCGCTGATTTATTATTATCATACGCGCAATCGGCCGTAATAAACGAGCGCCAAATCGAGTTCTCGAAAAAGCGGCGAAGCAGAATGGAAGGAGGAATGGCACCGGGATTAAAGCTCAAAGTGAAAACTGCCAAACAGGAAAGAAGAAGGAACTTGCGGGTATCGGCGATTATTGCAGAACCATAAAAGTTTCCACCAATGTGCTCTCATCCGCGAGCGGAGGAAGTTCGCGAGTCGACAAGTCTGGAAATTACCGTGTCGCTTCATCATGGCAGGCCAATGTCGCCGGTGCGGGGGATATTTAATATAAACTTTTTTCGAGCGAATAAAAGCACGTATATCGCTCATCGAGTCAAGAAGAAACCTGATGCGATCTAGCGGTCGGTCGAGGAAAACTCACCCTAATGATGTCGCCGACCAGAGACGCTATAAACATATTGTCGAGTTTTATGTCCTCGTTCTCCAATATGTCCTAGAAAACGTTCATCTAAGTATTTTCGTCAGAGACTTGAGAGTGCGCGCAACCCGACCAGCTCTTGATCGAGAAGAGTTGATTGCATTCATTAACGAATCGCACTTATTACCGACCTTTAGACTGCCGCGCGCACAATATTCGACGATGATGCAAATGTTGGGTGGATCGGTGCACGCGCCGATAAACGCATTCAGATTATCGTGCCTTAGATCGCGCATCTAGAAATGGAGTCGCTTTAATGACGGAACGTACGTGAAGTGGAATCAAGTTACTGGCTGCGTTACCATCTTCAGCTCTTTCTTCATCTCGCGCGTGATGTCGATGGATTTCTTCCTGATTTTCTTAACGGCAAAGATCCGCCCTTTGTACACTCCGATCTGCGTGTAGATCATGGAGTAGCGGAAGTCCGCGTCGGGATTCGAGCTCAACGAGACCTGGCTGGTACGCACTATGGGCTGCGTTGTTGATTGCTTTACGGGAAGAGGATATATCGATATATATTCACAGCAGAGAGATCTAGAATCATTCTGAATAATCGGGAACGTCTGTTTCTTAACTAACCGTTCCACGTGACTCGACGATCCGTAACTGCACTTGAGAGGTCGAAATGACGGAAGTGAACGCGAGGAAACGAGAATCTCGTGCAGGCACTTACCTTGGACGTGCACTTCGCGAGCGTCTCGTTGGCTATCGCCGCCTCGTCTTTCTTCTCCTTGACCTCGATATCTTTGTAGTTGACCTTCCACAATAGACTGTCCAATTCCTGCTCGTACTTCCAATTCCTGTAGAGAATCAGGACTACCAGCACGCTGATGAACAGCAGCGCCCCGGCGATGCCACCCACGATCTCGCCGGTGTGAGCTGTAAATGGAATTCGCGCGCGGTCGTGCACTCTGAGAGCGTTGCACTCTGGATCGGATTGGGTGTAGTTTGCCTGCCGTACTTACAGTTACATTTTTCACCGTGATAACCGCAATACGGTTCCGCGATCGGCGGTCCATCTCCGATCCAGGAGATCTGCTTGGTCAATCGAAGCTTCTAGAAATCATCATCAGCCGTGAAGATTGAAGATCAAAGCGAAAACCGATTACCGGGATCGGCGATAAAAGATCCGATCTGTCTCAAAAGTAACTGGCTTTTGAATTATGCAACCAGAGTGATACTCTCGTGACTCGACGATAACGCTGCTTTCACACGTTTCGCGGCGTCGGATTGTAATCCGAAATCGTAAGTGAGTTTATTCAATCAGTCCAGAACACGATGATTACATCTCGCGTTCTTCGGCAAATTACGAGGAGAATATTTCGCTTACCGGCAGGTTCGTGCCCTCCTCTTTCTCGACGAAATGCGCTATCGGATAAAGCCCGTAGCCTCTCGTAGCTTGATTATCCAGCGCGATTACGGTGTAATTGCCCTCGGCGTCGCCGTTCTCATCCATGAATACCATGAAGCTGCGGAATTGAGTATGCATTTGATGCGCCGTTGAGTTCCGTTTGAGCTCTACGGATCATTAGGAAGCGTATTCGCGCTCTCGAAGACAGCAGCGGCGGGAACTCGTCCGGGAAAACTTCACACCGCCGGTATGTATGATTTTCTTAATCGTCGCACGGAAACGAAAATGAAAAATCACGTGCGAGCAACGACGATGAAACGAGTGAAACGTCTCGAAACGTCTGCGATCTCCGCGAAGATTAAAGGCGCGACGTAATCCGCTCTTCATCATCGGCTGAATTTTTTCTCTCTCTCTCCTCTCGTAATGATCGAGGAGGCGCATAATGATTCTGTTTTGATCGACTCGCGGATCCCGGCGCGACGATGATCACGGCGATACGAATGGTGATTATCCTCGGAGATCCGCGGCTCGATATCTCCAGAGTCGGAGAAATCACCGGCTGATGTTCCCCGCGCGAATTTCTATCTTCCTCTATTTGTTTCCCCATGTCTACGTACCCCATTGCGCTGCGATAATGAACACCATGCAAGGCCGACACCATCTCCCTGCCGTTCCGGGGGTCTCGATTCTCGTCGAGCGCACGCAGCAGCGATCTCTCGTAGAGGTGCACCGCGTCGTAGAGATACGCCGTCTCCGGCACGATCTGCCTTCGAACAGGAAGCAGCAATTATGCCTTGGCACCGGAGCCGATAACGATGCGCTCGTTGGATAGCGCGTCGTCGTCGCCGGAAGGACGGTAAATGCGAACGTGAGCGCGACCATCTCGAAGATGCTGATGAGAGATGAGAACGGCCACTTTGCCGCTGCATGCAGAACGGATCGCTATAGAGCGCATATCTATAATGCCAGCGGAACGATCTTGTGCGAGATCGTAATCGAGAATGGGCTTTAATCTGAGCGGCGTTGAGCGGCTGAGATCGATGAGATACTTGCACGCGGAATGATTTTTTTCGCGAAGCTCGCTCCTGCGATTTCCCAATAGTCACCTGAACCAAGCCGCCGATCTTCGCCAGCGGATTCGTGAAATTGAACGGCGGCTTCTGTCTATAGTTGTTGACCAGCCGCGTGAAATTCTTCAGATCGATCGGCGGCGATGCCACGACGCTGAAGTAACTGCGATAGGCATTTATGATCGACGGATTCGTCTCCTGCTGCCACAATCCTCGAAGATACTTGTCCGGCCGTGTGTCGTCGTATTGCTCGATGTCTACGCCAACAATCCAGTAATCGCCTGCGACATAAAACCACTCAACATTCTCGCCTGCGAGGGAAAATCATCGAGCGACGAGAAAGGATGGAGACGCTCGTAAATTCACAAAGAGGATCAGAAAACGGCGATCGTCATCGCGTTTAACCGTCTCGTTAATGAGTCCAGCATCAGCGAGAAGAAGGAAAACGTATCAGCGTCCTCGATGCTTATTTCTTACTTCGATCCTATTCCCGGCTGATGGCTCACGTTCGGAGCCGAAGCGAGCGTTAAAAGCACCAGCTACGAGCTGATTAGCCATGCCGAATTCGTACCTTTCTCCAGGAGATTCATCTCGTCCAGAGCCATCAGCAGACCCATGTGCTCGTAGTAATGGCCGAGTATCACGTAAACTGAAACACACGTGTGCGTGGCGTACAAATGAAGCAAATCGCAGGGACGATCTTTCCGGTTGGCGGTTCGTCGCGCGTCCACCCGGCCAGGTCGGCCACGTAGACATCTATTTTTAGAATCCGGTCTCGCTTAATACGTCTAAATAGGTGCGTGACTAACGATACGAGTAACAAGCTGTGTCTGTTCACACAGGTCGGGACACTTGTAGCATGCGGGCTGCCTCTCATGCAAGTCCCGTTCCGTGCGTGTCGCGCGCGCCGGATCGTAAATCAAGCCACCGAAATGCGGGTAATCCATTCTCGCCCGCGGCTATGCGAGTCGATTAGAAAAGAAGACACGCGCGCGAACGAGCTTTCCAACCGGAGGCGACCGCGCGCATCGGCCTGCATGATTTCCCGACGATGACGAATGCATCGGGAACACCCGCGATATCGTTCCGGCAAAACGAGGACGATTCGTCTCTGCTTGCGTTAAAAGCTAAATCGTTCTCACTCACTCCTCGTCTCGCGATACGTCTCTCTCACGTGCTCGTGGAACGGATTCTTCATGTGCGTGGCATAATAGGGCTCGCTCCAGCTTCGAACGTGATTCACGACGATCCCGGCAGCTGCGAAAGACGTCAAGATCGTCGTCGCGACGGTCGACATCTTGTTGAACTCGAATATCGTCGAATTCATGTACATGAAGGTTACCTGAAACACCGAACGCGGATCAGGCTGGTATCGCCGAGTTCGCAGCCGTGTCGAGATTGAATCTTCATCGTCTCGCGCGCGCATCATCGAATACTCACTTTGGTGAAGTTGAACGCCAACAATACCGAAGTGACGGACTTGGAGATCTGCATATCGGGTGGCCGCGTTCTCGCGAACGTCGGGAACGCATTCTTGTCCGAGGTCTCCTGATGCGTGCAGAACTGTAGACGAAATGTAGAACTATGAGAAGCATGAACGAAGTAGCAAAGCCATCGGGAGATTTCGCTGTTCGCGAAAGGCAGGAAAGCTGCGCGAAAACGTCTTACGTCTGAATGTAATGTATTCAGAAAAACGCGACAGATGTGCAGATTAAAAATAAATATCAGTTTGCTTACGTATGATATCATCGGAATGTTGAACGCAGCCGCCATTCTGCCCTCGTGTATGCAGGTTTCCTGCGGGCCGACGTACGCGCTAATGTTCTTCTTCCACAAATCCGCGGTCATGAGGATGCTGGTTTGCTCTTCGCCGAAGGTTTCGGCGACGAGGAAATCTAAACGGTGCCCTCGTCTGCCAAGCTCACCGGCGTTCACCTGATTTCCGAAACATTCGAAATGGAAAAGCGTCCAAGAGGCAATTCATGATCGCCCTTATTAATATAAACGAGGATTAATTTATTACATTATCTTTTTTTAGGTAGGAGAGATCGTAACAAAGTAAATATACTGAAAGATTTGTTTAGATTTATATATATATAAAATTTTAATTCAAATTAAAATAATTCTTTTACATTGAGGAGATTGTTAATATTATAAGATGAAATTTTAATTTTAGATTTAATTTAATTAAAAAGGATAGTTGTATTTTATTATTAATTAAAATTATAGTAGCGTGTTTTATTTATTTTAGTATTTAATTATAATAAATTGTTAGCAATTATATTGAAGTAATATAAATTAGTAAATTGTATATTTTAGAAAGGAAATTTTATTCTACCTTTTGTATCAGGATTTTTTAAAAAGAGGTTTAATTTTAATATTTAATTAATTTCGAAATTAATTACGAAGATTTAAAATTTATTGATTTATTCATGATTATGAAAATTATTACAATATTAATATTATTAATTTTATTTTAGAGGAGTATATTTTATCCAATTATAATAATATCTCGTTTTTTTATATTAAATTTAATTTGATTATAAAATTTATTTATAATTATTAAATATTTGATGAAATATTTAATGAATATAATTTATATTAATGCGATAACCTATTGCTTATTTTTAATTTGTCTATGCTAAACCCGCTTTCAGTTTAGTATAAAGAAACCCTGAGGTTCTCCGAGAAACGTCTGACTTTACGATCGACATTTAGCAGTCTTCCTGCTTAGAATACGTACATCGCGTAGATCGCGTAGAACGTTTCTGCGAAAATTCGTACGTCTCGAGACTCTGTTCCGATCGGTGACGGTAATCCTCAATTGCGCGATCGAACCGATTCAAGCGAACCGAATGCCGATTCCGCGCGCGGAGCGTTCCAGTTTCGCGTAATCGATCGTTTCCGCATGATTGGAGCTGTTAAATTTCATTAGCCGCTCTCGCGACATCGCTATCACTGACGTATTACGGTTACTCGCCTCTTCCACGGCCAAAGTGATAGCTCCGGAGATCCGCAGGCCGGGACGCTGGTACTCTAGATCGTCGGGACGGCGTTTCGAGCCGGTGATGTAACCCAGAGTGAAGGTTTCCGCATCGGTGCCCTTGTCGTCCAGCAGAAAAACGTGGATCGCCGTCAGAAGCAGACACGTCCTTTCCACATTTGCCAGTAGCATGCCCAGCTGTGCGAAGCCTTTGCGCAGAAAACATCGCCGATGCATGATCGCGTGAGAGTTTCCTCACAAGGAGCCTCGCAAGGAGCAGCCAGTCGCCCGAATTTCATCCGGAGAAATCATCCTCGTCGCGAAATCTCCACCCTTCGTCCCAACCCTTTTCCTTTCGCGACCTTATAAGCGTCATGCCCCAGACTAGGCTAGGCACGTTCGTTTGATATCGTTTCCGTGCAGATATTTAAGCAAAAGCTACCAGAACGTGCGGATAATGTTGTATCATTATCAGGCGAGAGGATTCTTTAAAAGCGAAACTCGAGAAGGAAACTGTTTCTGCTCCACGTTGCGCAAGTTTTTATTTCGGCAATTAAATTCTCCTTGAAAAGAAGAATTAGAAAATACTGTCGACGCTTGGAGTTTCTGCGAATATATCGTAAATCGAGCTGCTTTTATCACTGCAATACCGGTCTTTTCTTCGAATCGATAGCGCGCGCGATAGTGCGTTGCCGGAAGCTCGCGATGCAAATATACGCGCGCGGATGTAGCGTAGCACCCGATAATGTCGCGGTGAAATTTATATTCGCTTCTGATACGATAATTAATTTACAGGACGATGAACCGCTCCGCACAGTGTTGCGGCCCGACTAGTCGTTTGTCTTTCGTCCAGGCGGGTTTATCGCTAAGAGCCCGAGCTTGCAGGTGCTCGTAATGTGAGTAATGGATGAAAGCGGTAAGCTCCACGGGGTCGCAATAAACCCCATCAATCTCCCATGGTGTACCCGGCTTCCTCTTCCACGACATTTTCCCCACCCTCCACGCCAGACACTCTTGGACCTTTTCCCCGCGATGACGTCACCTGTCCGCGAGGAACGGATCAATTTCGCAAGGACGACGTCGTGTCGTTGCCCCTTTAGTATGCAAGCAATCAGCATCTCTCTCCGTCTCTCCCGTTTCCTTTGCATTTCATGATGGTTCAGATTACTCTTTCGTCACGCGCGCAAGCTATCGAGACTTGCCGTGATGGATCGTCACGAACGGATCGATCGCGGGGGAAGATTGAGCTTAGCAATTTCATAAATTTGAATTCTCCTCTTATTCATCGCAAACATGCGTACATCGCCCAATTTCCGATACACAATTCTCTCTGCTTCTCCCACCCTCTCTCTCTCTCTCTCTCTCTCTCTCTCTTTAAAAATCGCGAGGAAAAGCGTAACGAACGAAGTTTATTGCCGGTCACGGAGGCTCATAAACGTCTCCGAAAAAATATGCCTCCGCGACGAGGTAGCGCGTAACGATGTATGATGCGGGAGCGCAAGAGCCAGCGTGTCCGTTTCAGGAGGATTCCGCTGTCGTCAGCGTGGCGCTAGCATCCGATATCCGTTCGCGAGATGACGGCCGGCTGGACCTGCCGCGCGTTACACGCGCGTGTATACACGCATTATGTATATACAGAGCGGTCAATTCTAACGCGACGATGCGTCAAAAACCGCGCCACAGGTTCAAAACTGCGCGTGCACGGAGGGGATCTCGATCGCGATCGGTGGATCGATAGTCGAACACCGCGACCATCACGCGAGTGGGATAATCGATGGCTAGCCGAGGACGAGGCGGGAATCTCGTGGGAATCGCGCCGGGCGAGCGATCGCGCGGCCAGCAGCGTGCACAGAGGTTGCGGCTTTGTCGGAAATTGCGCTTTGACGGCGTGCCGCCGCCGATCCGCCGCTCTTCTCGTTATTCCACGCCACGTCTTCGTAAGGATTCGAGTCTCCCGGGAGAGGAATTCGCACGTAACGAAATGTAGCCGTGCGTCACGCGAGATGGAAGGTAATTCGAAGGGAGAACGCATACCGCCGCGTAGGTATTGCACGCACTCACGCGTTCCCCTCGGAAGGTAGCGAGCCGATTAACCTTGATGTGTGTGTGTGTGTGTGTGTGTGTGTGTGTGTGTGTGTGTGTGTACGTGCGTGTGTATGTTGATCGTACGTTCTTAAATTGCTCGTTACATCGCTTTCACTGCTCACGAGCGCGCGCGCGTGCGCTCGCCGCGAGTTGTAAATTTCTTTCTAACGGGAAGGGCTGTTACCTCGTCCACTTGTGGGTCAGTCATCCCAGATTCGAGCAAGGGCGGCGGAACCTAAAATAGCGGCGAGATCTACAATGCCGTTAGACGTTTCCAATGCGCGCGTCGATTCAGCATGAACGATTGCTCGCTTGAAGATACGGATTGCTCGTTGCTTTCTGTGAACAAGCAGCGGCTGTACGCTTGGCGGATCTCCCAATCGCTCAAGCGTTTGTTCTCTCGCGCAAGGAAATTCGAGGGGGATAATTGTTTCCCTTGTTTCTTTACCGTTCTCGAAGAAAGTTTAAATCGCGATGGATCTTCTCGCGGTGTTCCTTTTCTCTTTCTCTCTCTCTCTCTCTCTCTCTCTCTCTCTCTCTCTCTCTCTCTTTCTTTTTCTTTTCTTTTCACTCGGCGTCCTCGATTGCCCGCCGGGTGACAAACTGCGGATCTGTCGTCGCTTAATCTTACGGCTTGCCGACTTTTGACAGTCAATTCTCGTCCCGTCAAAACGCAGCGCGGGCAGAGCCGGTATGCAGCCCGATTGCAATGCAATCGGCGAATTAACGAGCGGCGCGGTCGCTGAATTAATGCGGTTAACGGAGCGCGGTACCACTTTTTCAAGTAGCGCCCGATTAAGCGATGTATTTAAAGGATTTATTCGCCCGCTTTATTTACGACGATTGCGCAGTTTTATCCGCTCGGGATCGGCCGGCGTTGGCCCTCGCGAGGAACCGTAACCATTTATCGCCGGCTCGTTTGCCGGCTCGAAACCGCGCAATCGCTCATAATGCTCGTTGAGCAGCCGGCTAACTTAATAAGGCCCGCGTCTTAATTCATCGGTCGAGCCGGCCTCCCGATCGTCCGGCTTATTTAGACACGAATTCATTGAGAAGAAAGGAAAACGACAACAACAAATGTTGGCTCTTTAAGACCCGAAGCGATCGGACACGCGCGTTCGCTCCGGTCGTCGCGATATCTGCGTAACTGTATTTAATACAGTATGCGTAACCGATTTAATACGTCGACATATTTACAAACGCGCTCGACCTATCGATATTAATTTTCCGCCTTGGACGGCCGTGCGTGCCCGCGCACGTGATCAAAGGCGCGTTATTAAACGAATCCCCAGCCGGATTCCGCGTGCGCGCGTGCACGTGCCGTCTCGATCCTGCGAGGATCGATTAGCGAGATGCGAGTATCTCGAGCAGCTCGCTATCGCGATATTTGCCGCCGATGGAAGCTCTCGTCGCCGCACTCGCCTCATTCGCTTCCGATAGCTCCGAGAGTTTCGCGATTTTTCTCTCATTAGAACGCGATCACTTCTATATTTACGTCATCTTGACAATCTTTCTGCGTATGAACGCATAAACATACCGCTCGACGAAATTCATCGGATTCCGCTCGCAGCGCGGCGCGATGAACCTCGCACGTGCGGCTGAAGCTAGAAATGATCCGCGGACGAGAGGCACGAGAGAGAGACAGTCGAAATCGATCAGCTGTGCTTCCGCTCGCTTTCGCTCGCCGTAAAACTTCATAGAAATTTATTTCGATTCAATCCATTCGATCCGATTCGCCACAAAGCGCCGACCGCGCACGTTGACGGGCAACGCGCGTGTCGAGTCACGAGCGCGCTGCGGGGTTAAGCCGACAGGACAGAGAAACTTGCCCCGAGGGTGACTGCGAGAGAATTTAAACTCTGATTTACATTTTGTTGCGAAACCCGAGGAGCGGAACGCGCGAACGTGCTGTTGGCCGGATCGCGTCGGGCTTCCACCAGGATCGACATTTTGACAGCGAGCCCAACGGCGCGCAGAATCCTGTGACGCTAATTACGCTTGACTAATCCAATCCGGATATTTCTTTCTTTCTCTTTTTTCGTTGCGCGACGGAGACCGGCGACGGAGACGCGCGCGTATCCGAACGAGAAAGAGAGAGAAGCTGCGCGCGAGCACGACCAGTCGGAATTGCTGGATTCGAGCTCGATTCGATCACTGGCGATTTACACGAGCGCGACTACTTTCCTCGTCGGTCGCTCGGAAGATCTGCTTTGCAACTGCGAAAGGAAACGCAAAAGTAACGAATCTGAATTTCCGGTAAAAATGACGGATTAACGGATCAGAAGATTTATGGAAGCGTGAGTCTGGGAATTACTGGCGGCCAAAGCATCCTTAAACAGATATCTATCTTCGTATGCTTGTCTCTCTCTTTTTCTCATTGCGCAAAGAAATCATGAGAATGATGAGATGATATTAAAAGGAAGCGTAATTACCGCCAAGCGATCGTCGATGCCATTTTTCTTTGAGGATCCGATGATGCGCAAGTCAAGTGTACAAAGCGTACAAACTATGTGCGCATACGCCGCTTTGTAAATTAATTAAGCGCTCATTAGCGCAGAAACGAGCGAGGGTCGATCAGGCAGTTTCGTCGAAGCTTCTTGCGAAATACAAGAGCGGCAATCCTTCGATAGCAGGAAGCGAACGGAAATTAGGCAGCGCGATGTAACATTCGCGCGAGAAGATCCATTGTCGGCGTAAATTCCCGTGCAGCGAATTCCGGCGCGGCGATAGGCACGACAGATGTTTAATTCATGGCGAGTCGTGCGGTAGCTCGCAAGCAGCTCGCACGTAAACCAAAAGCGCGAAATCGGAGGCGCGCGCGGGATTAATTCGCAACAGGTGTGCGTAAGTGCGCGCGATACTGCAATCGCGTGCTTCCGCTTGGCCTAAATAAATTTCCTGCGATTACACGCGCCGGCAAATCGCAAGTAAACGGTTTTCCTGCCGCCGCACTTATCAGCGACGCGCGATACGAGCGGCGCTCTTTAAACGTGGCGCGCGATAAATCGATCACCCTCGTTCGAGAAGACTTACTTCCTCAGCGCGATGAATCTCATCTCGCGCGCCACTTTTCGTTATACGTATCAACGTATCGATTATCGATCGGAGCACCGGCAATTTCCTCAGCCAGGCAGGTCGCTCAAGAACGCTACCGAGAGTGTTTCGGCTCGTGCGAGCGACGCGTACGAGAGAGATGGAAGAGACAGCGCTTCCCTTTGGCTCGAGCCGCCTGACTCGCGGGCTTTTGTATCGCGTTATCGTCGATTGCGGCGAAAACCGTGAGAAAAACATCCTCCAAGCTTGCAATCGGGCCACCGGGCGGCGTATAAAGGTCGGCCGGAGAAAGTAATCCGCGCGCGCGCGCGCGCGCGCGTATGCGTGTGGCGTTGCACGTTTTTATTACTATTTCTTTCTTCGGCCCGGAGCGCCTCGGGTGTTCCTCGAGAGTGCGTTACAATTCGCCACGAGCGCTCGCGCACGCACGCACGCACGCACGCACGCATGCATACGCATGCCGCACTATTGCAAATGTGGAACACGCGCGGAATGTGCGCGGGCGCTCATGATCCACGCGGCGTTTTTCGAGCGCCAGAAGCATAGCGGGCGCCGGGACGCCCCCTATCCCCCTATCCCCCTCCCCCTCCCCCCTCATCCCGCTCCCCTGTGCCGCGATGTAATTATCGAGCATCGCGAACGATCGTCACCGGGCCGAGCGACGCGTTCGCGCGCGCGAGACGCACCGCGGCCAACGAGAGACGCGTTACGCGCGTCCGGGGGTGGGAAACGCAGGGGAGGAGAGCACTCCTCGCGGAGAGGAGTTACGCGACGCGTTAGGCGCGTTACGTCACGCTGCCGATTTGCATGTGCATGTGCCGCGATGCGATGCGATGCGACGCAAACGCGCAACGCGCGACGGAAATTTACGGCCCGCGGAAAGCGCACGGAATGGAAAGAGGCGGGCGCGCGCGGATCCACACGTGATCCGCATTCGCCGCGCGCGTGCGCGCGCGTGTGCGAGGCTTATCCGCGCGTTGTATCGCGCGGAATCTGATAAATCTCATTGAGTGAAATAAAAGGCTCCCCGTCCCTCTTTCTCTCCCTCTCTCTCTCTCTCTCTCTGACTATGTTCTACGGGAGAGCCGAGAAATCGCGACGCGTGCACACACGCCGAAGAGAGAATTCCTCGAAATAAAATCTGTATGTACGCACACGCTGCCGCGCTTCCTTTTAGAAAGCACGTCGAGTGACAGCACCGCGAGTGTATTGTTCGATCCCCGCTTGCGCAAAAGCGATTTTTGCTCCTCCCTGCGAGCAACGAATGAGAGAGAGAGAGAGAGAGGGATCGACAGAGGCTGCAGCTCGTTGTCGATCTAATCGCGCGCATCGAGCTGCCGCGAGTTCTCGTCGACGTGTCGCGAATGCGACGCGGCTTTTAATTAAATTTATACGACTCACGAGACTCAAGCCTGACAGGATCTCGTCCTTCGTCTATTTTTATGCCAAGCCTAATCGCCGCGCCGCGGAGGATTTGCTTTTGCGGAACGAGAAAAGGAGAATCTCCAGCGCGCGAACGCGCGAAAGATCGAGAGATCTCGACGATGATCGATCGATTCACGGTCGTGACTATCGGCTTTCGAGAAAGGTGATCTCGAAATCTGTGCCACATAGAGAATTTTAGGCACGCCTCTCGGCGCGCGCGTTGCGTCAGCGCGTCGCATATTCGATCCCTCTCTCTCTCTCCCCCGCGGGGTTTGTGCCTCCGGTTTCCATCCCGCCGGCGTCAATTTTCTAATTAGTCTCCGTGGCGGGCTGTGCGGCAACGGGAGCGGTGAATTAAGGCGAGGTGACCATCAGCGATAACGAGGTTGATCGCGCAGAACGGCGACTCGTTTAGCGGACAACGCGCGATCCATCACGCTCGCATGCGAGTCGCTCGGAGGCTGCACGTGCGTATCTCCCGTTGCGTACGATGCGTACCTCGCGTATGCATCGGCCGTAAACGGCGATGCGGTCGTTGTTTGATGGATTTGCGATTCGTCGAGGAATCCCGCTTCGGCCGATCGCGAGGAAAACGCGAATGCGCTAACGACGTTGACAACAGCGGCGGAATTCATCAGTCGCGCCACGAATACCGCGTTCGTCGCCGAAGGGCAGTAAAGGGCAGTCCGGGGGTTGTAATTGAATCATATTATTACACCGGCGCGTCTCTCCTTTGCCTGGGCTCTCGCTTTTCACCCAATCTGAATTCCCCGCCGGCGGCAGAATCCGTAATCTTCAGCGCGCGCGCGCGCGCGCGCACTTCGTGAGAGTATCCGGCTCTCGCGCCGCCCTCGGCGCGCTCGAACACCGCGACGTTGAAGCCGAGTGATAGATTCGGAACTCCCGAGCACGAGCCCCCCCCTCTCTCTCTCTCTCTCTCTCTCTCTGTCTCTTCTTTCTCTTGGACGATGAATCTGATCCTTTTGTGAAGCGGATAACGGTCCGTGTCGCGGACGTCGAGATGAATCGTGACGCGATTCGTCTATGCGAAGTGAAAGCTCCGCGTCGACGATTTATGAATCGGATATATAATCCATCTCTTTCTTTTTTTTATGCAGTGATGTTACCTGCGCTCTAGTTCTTCTTGGGAGTTTCGGTTGAACGAACGGCGAGCTAAAGTTGAAGCGAAACGAAACGAAAACACGCGCGTGCGGATTTTGGCGCGTCTGATGACACTCGGAGCGTGTATCCGTTTCGCGCGATCTATCGGCTCGGTTTCCGCTCTGGCACTTCCGCCGGTCATTCACAACTGTCGGGGACAGAAACATCTTGCAATCCCCGATCTCTCTCTCTCTCTCTCTCTCTCTCTCTCGATGTCGCCGGGTGTCGATGATCGCGCCACGCGCTCGTCTATTTCTCGTTCACGACGCCCGAGAACCGTAACGAAAGAGAGAGAGAGAGAGAGAGAGAGAGAGAGAGAGAGAGAGAGAGAGAGAGAGAGAGAGAGAGAGAGAGAGAGAGAGAGAGAGAGAGAGAGAGAGA
>JAHMML010000003.1:2092636-2201489 GCA_020341155.1 Eciton burchellii | reverse complement strand
GAGAGAGAGAGAGAGAGAGAGAGAGAGAGAGAGAGAGAGAGAGAGAGAGAGAGAGAGAGAGAGAGAGAGAGAGAGAGACAGAGAGAGAAAGAGGGAGTCCCTCTTTCGTGTCCGCGAACTATTTTAACGCTCTAAGCGGACCGTGAAACGTGTTCCCGATGTTCCAAGCGGAGGAACTAACAGAGTACGCGCTCACGGAATCGAGCAAGATCGCAGCGATTCAGTTCTTCAGTCCGCAGGCGGACGCACGATCATAAATCCCGAACGCGCGGAAAATTGGCGAGCGATCTCGCTAATAAGATCGTCCACCGCGCTCACCTCGTTTCGCCGGTGCACTTACCTCGCCACTTGTCGCAATCCGTAAGCTCGCAGATGTGACTCGCGAGTGCGCCGTCGATTTTCCGCGATGAGACGCCTCCGCTCGCGCGATCACTCGCGCTTCATCTCCGCGGCGCGCGTTTCCCGCCTCGCTCGATCCCGAAGAACCGCCGGCGAGCAGGTGGTCGCACGGGTTTCCTCCTGCCGACGTGCACCTCCTCCGGGTAGCCTCGGCTTCCTCCCGCTGAATCCAACGCGAGACTTTACGATCCTCCGCGCGGCGGTCGTAGCGCGGCGCGCGGCGCGAAGCGGACTGCTCCGGCGAGAGCGAAATGGAAGAAACAGCCGTTTGCAAAATTCGAATGGGTCGGCAAAACGGGGAGAGAAAGGGGGAGAGGGAGGGAGGGAGGGAGGGAGGGAAAGAGAGAGAGAGAGAGAGAGAGAGATTGCAGAACAACAGCTGACAGTGATCGGAGACGCGCGCGGCCAGACTGAGTCCTCATCGAGTTCGTCCTCTTTCCCTTACACGCCGCCACCGCCACCACCGCCGCCGTCGTCGTCGTCGTCGTCGTCGTCGTCGTCGTCCTCGTCGTCGTGGCCCATTCACACTTCTCCGACGCTCGAACCCGAAATCGCTCCCAAGGCGCATGAGCGCGCCGATCCACGAACAGCCGGCGGTCTAGGAAGGGGAGTCCCCCCCGGGGGCACGTCGCCCCCGTTTCAAGCCGGCGTAATGTACGGCACCTTTTTTCCTGCGGTGAAGGAGGCTTTGCTCGCTCGTGAACGGAATGGCACCGGACGGTGAAACTTAGCGGTAACTTATGTGCTACGCGACGCGCTGCACCGTGCGGGCGATCGGCACTCCGAAAGAGGGTGGAATACAAAGTAGAGAGAGAAAGAGAGAGAGAGAGAGGAGGAGGAGATTCGCGATCTGCAGTTTGCCGAGCGATTACGTCCACTCGCAGGGAATTACTCGTTACGTCAGGCGATCGTCTTCTTTTCTAGATCCCCGAGCACAGCGTTCGCCAAGTGAATATCTATTTTTGAGAGGGGAAAAGAAAGACAGCGAGAGAGAGAGAGGGTACAGTCGGTGACAGCTGACAGCTCGTCGCCAAAACCGCGCCGCGCAAGAGGGCCGCCGGTGAGGTCAGCTCGTTTTCACGGCGGCAAAATCGGAGAATACGAGGGAATTGAATAAGGAGCAGGAATGCGCGACGTGATGTGACGGCCGTGTAAGCGGGTAATCTTGGAGAAGAGCCACCCCTTACCGGCGCGGACGGACATAACGCTGTGCTTTCCGGCTCGAATGGCACCCCCGCATATTTCGTGACGGAGAATCGACGACAGAAAAGCCCGATCGTATAAAACGTCGCGCGGAACGTAATAAGCAGGCCGGAAAGATTTCGAGGACCATCGTCGTTGACTTCGGATCCTCCCTCGTTCGAATCTGGAATGTAAGTCTGCTGATGGACGATAAGCTCGATTCCTCCCCGATTGCGAGATCGGAGATTTATACAATTTCCCTAAACAAGGAGCGCAGATTGCATCGATTATGCCGCGATACGGCGATTGAATGCCCGCGATTTGACCTCCGCGGAAGATCGCCTCGTGGAAGATCAGATTTATCCCGCAAGGGAGGATAGCAGCTTTGCGGCTGAGATACCGCGCGTATAACTTTTCCCTGTCAGTTCCGCAGACTTGCCTGCGAATGCTTCGCCCGCGGATTACTTGTCACGCGGGTCACAGTTCACGGGAGAGGATCGACTGGCTCGCGATCGCTGCGACGCGTAATTCTCTTTCTTCTTTCCCGCGATGTCGGACGATTACGCGTTACGCAAGCCAGCAAGAACGCGCGGCATTCGCTCGTGACCTGCCTCGGAAAACCGCTCGTGCAAATCGGAAGGCCAAACCCGCGAATCCATTCGATGGATCCCGCGGCAGATCGACGTTCCACGAAGAACGGCGCAAAGAGTTGACTCGTTTGACTCGTTAACCGCCCTCGTGGCGACTCGCCTCAGGGCTCGTTCTTAGACCCAAAGGCACTCGAGTTAAACTGTCGGCTGGCTGACAGGTGAACGCGAACACACAGAGTGCCTGTACCGGACATCTTAGATGTTGAAGGACTGTAAAGACAAGAACGCAATACAGCAATCTTCCTGGGAAACCAACGGCAAGGCGTTTCCTGCAAGGCAAAAGCCAACTCCATAAAGCATCCAGAAGAATAACAACGAGCATAACGAACCTGGATAGAGAAACATAACAAGATTCAAAAACGCTTCGTGAAACCATTGGTAGCGAGACTGAAGAGCAAATGGAGTAGAAAAAAGGGAGAGCGTCTTCTCGACGCTCTGGGAATTCTATTAAACACATTTCTAGCCAGCGAGCAAGCTTCTCCAGCTAGCTAGAGAGCCGAAGGAATCAATCGAGCATCGAGTTATGGTCTCGAATCTCTCGTCGAGCGCTCGGAAGCTCGTTTCCTTCAAAGCGAGAAGCGGCAAGTCGCAATTGTTCTTCATTAAGGCCGAAATCCCGGGATGGCGGGACTGCTCAAGTGAAAATTACCTCGCTCGCTTGCTAATTTATCTCCGTCCGTCCCTCATCTCATCGAGGATCACGCACAGTTAGCGTGATCTTCAGCGGCCGTTGCGATTCAGCGTTCGTTCGGCGAACGTTAAAACCAAGCGCGGTAATTCGCCGGCGGAGCGATCGAAACGTGCCGACGCTTGTCTTAATTGCTACACCGACGTGCCGTAATATTTAACGTTAACGTAATTAGCTCGCTGCGCAGCGAGGTAACATAGACGACCCTCTCCCTCTCTCTCTCTCTCTCTCTCTCTCTCTCTCTCTCTCTCTCTCTCTCTCTCTCTCTTGCAACGAGAAAGGCGTCGCGCGATCCTCGCCTCCTTCGTGGCCGAATCTCCGACGATGATGATCGCGCGACCCAATTTCTCATACCGTCAATTAAATCTCCTCGCGTAACACGTGTGGACCGGACCGAGTGGGTGGACATCGCGCGTTAATCGCGCCATCGTCGCGATAAAATGTCCCCGAAAGAAAGGGGAGAGCGAGCCCGCGGAATAATTGGCCGCGCGCGGCTGATGCGCCGATTATCGTCGCGGTGCTCCTCGGAAAATACGCAAGCGAGCGGGCAAGCATTTCATGTATATTAATATCTGGGACGCGTATCAATTTTGGGGAATCGCCAGCCCGTCCTCCTCGCCGCGACTTGATTGCGACTTGATTCAACTTCGTTCGCGAGGATTATTCGTACCGTAATTACGGTGACGGGACCCGACGAGGCCTGCTACCCGCGATTCTTCCCTCCCTCCTCTTTCTCTCTCTCTCTCTCTCTTTCTCTCTGTGTGTGTGTTCTCTCTCGTTTTTTTTTATGCTAATGAAGGGAAAGATGGAAAGTTGCGAGAGACGCGCAGCTCGCTTTCCTTCTCGCAGCGTTATCAGGGATCGTCGGGCGCTCCTTTGTCGCGCGTCGTTTCGATATTAATGATCCGATCCCGATCGGCTGAACGCAAACTGCGCGCGGCGTAGCGATCGCGAAATCGGCGCGACTTCCCTGCCATCGAGGTTGTCTCGGGAACAAGCGCTGAAGATACGACGCGGTCGCTCCGCTCGGAGGCTGCGATGACGCGTAATTACAGCGATTATCCGCGCCAATCTCCCGCCGCTCCGCGGACGTAAATAACGCGCGATCTCGGCGCGTCGGCCACGAGCGCCGAGCGTGGAGTGAGATCGCCGCGCTCTCCCGTTAAGGAAGCTGCCTCCGCGAGGTGCAAGTGTCAACGCGCGAGCGTGAGCGCATCCACGTGTTTCCCATCGCGGAGCGCTCTGCACGCGCGCCTTGAGCTTCACGGCACATCGATCAGTCTTACCCTTCTTCTTCTTCTTCTTCTTCTTAGAAGACCATGTCTTGTATTTTATCCAGTGTGCCTGTGATGTTGATGTCCAACTTTCGCGCCAACGTTTTGAAGGCCATCCAGGTAGCCTGGGAATGTTTGTTTTTCTATGCTTTGCGATTTTTGCAAGCCGGTTATCATACATCCTCTTTACACGATCTCTCCATGCTCGTGATTCCTGATTCTGGCCCACCTTGAATATCGCGGATGTTGCAGATATCTTCGTTGCGAATTCTATCCTGCAGAGTGTTGCCAGTGATGCACCTGATTTCCACTGTTCTTAGTAACCGTTTGGTGATGGTTGTTTCCGCTCTTATTTCGATGACGTAGATCATTATAGGTTTTACACAAGTTCTTTCTTCTTCTTCTTCTTCTTCTTCTTATAGGATCGTGTCTTGCATTTTATCCTGTGCCTATTTTTTTGTTGATGTCCAACTTTCGCACCAAGACTGATCCGGTCCAGGTGATCTGAGGATATTTGGTTTCCCATTTTTTGCGATTTTTATAAGGTAGTTATCATCCATCAGTGTTACCCGCGATGCACTTTTTCATTTTCGTTATTTTTAATAGGCGTTTAGCGATGGTTGTTTCAATGGCAGAGTTTTATATATTCTTATCTCGCTCCTTAAGTTCATCTTGTTTCTCCAAATTATCTGATGTAGCCAGACATCATGGCTTTAATCGTTTGTGCTTGTATCTTTTTTTTCAGTTTTCTGTTACTTGTGATGTTAGCGCCAAGAGATCTGAAAGTCATGACCTGATCAACGCTTCTACCTCCAGTTTGCAGCGCTTTAGTTCCTTGACGATTACTGAATCAATTCGAACCTGTGCAGGAGATCTTCGGATATCGTTATCATCCACGTAGCATAATTTGTTTGTCTCTCATTCTGTAATCCTTATCAGCCTTTCACTTCCTTGATAATCATGATGACGTTGAACAATATTCGGCTAAGAGTGTCCGCTTGTCTGATTCCGGCTGAGATTGGTATCTTTTTTATAAAGTTTCTTCTCACTTTTAGATGCTCAATCCTGTTAATCCTGTTAATCCTGCGCACATCGTCCTTGCGGCCTCAGCTTTTCCATGATCCCTTCGCAACGGCGGCTGAAGAGACTTTTCGCACCTCGTGTCAAGGAACGTCAAACGAGCTGTCATCAAGTTCGTTGCGTTTGAGGAACCCGCGGATGCCAGGCAAACGACACCTGTTGCGCGCCAGTCTGCACAAATCTACTTGTCAAATTTGCGAGTTGCGGGTTCCCGTAGAAGCGATCTTTCTCTCGACGACTTCATCGCGTTGCGCTCCTAATCGTGCCACGCTTCACGCTTCGTACGATACGATCTCTGTAAAATTTCCCTTTCGAAAAGTCTTGATGATCAGATTAACGATGATAGAATCGTCTCCCTATTTTAAACGCGTATCTTGAAGAGGAGCAGACAAATATGAATGATTGGAATTTTGGCCGAAATTTTGGGCAACGAAATCGGGTCATCGTTCTCAATTTCCATTTTCAATCACGATGGTGAAACGAGCGCTGGAGAAAGGCAAATATTACAAAGTCGTTCGCTGAAAATGTATCGTTAAAGGACCCCCGTGTCCTTAATGGATTAAAAATCGGACGTCGTATTTCGCAACTACCGACGATTGGTAATCCGAGTCGTGGCCGGCATGAAGCGGCCAACCAGGCGGGGAACGGTATCCGATATTGAGATTTTGAGGAATGTACGAATTTTATAAACAATCGTCGTTCAATCGACACACGCAGGGAAATTGTCATTGGAAAATCCTTCTCGAGTTTATTGTCATCTTCTGATATCCATTCGCGTATGTTTGCGAAACTATCGGGATGATGGTTCTAACAGTGCGAGTGCTTTGCATAACGATGAAAATCGATTAATCGATGTGTCAGCCAGCATAATCTACGTGCAAAGTCATTCGCATCGAAGCTTGATATCTTACAAAACGCGTGCAACATGCGTGCAGCGAGCAAAATCGCGGCAAGTAGCGACGTAATTTATTAAAGCGAGCGAGTATGTATTACCGGTGCGTAATTAACAATGTTATCGCCGTGAGTCGTAAAAGAAAAATTTATGTTTGAAACCAGCGATGTAAAACCAGCGAGGGAAATATATTGTCGGGCGTGAAGCAGCGGCAAAGCGTTGAATGTCGGAATAGATCGAGGCATACTGCAGCGTATCCCATTTCGGTGACAAAATTTCATCGCTCGGCGTAACGCATCTTAAATAAATGATGGAACATTGTTTACGAGATTCGAGAAAGATGGCGCCACGCGTGCAACTTTCAGTCGGCGTATCGCCACGTCTTCCCTTTCCCGGCAAGGAGAGATTGTTTCGCGTATTTGAAATGGAATCAGCTACGCGCATTGCGATTGATAATTATCCCCTCGACTTCCTTATCTCGGGATTCGCCGGAGAACCTTTCGATCTACGGCGCCTGAAAATGCGATCCAAATGCGATCCTCGCGATTCTTTGCATCTTAATGATCTTCAAATTGCTGCCCCGTCGCCGTAATTTGTATCGCGAGACAACGCGTGACGCCTTTGCGGTTCCACTGCGAGATCAAAGCGTAAATATTCAAATGGGATAAGAGTGGAAAGCTCCGGCGAGCTTATGCGATCGATCAGTCGCCGGAAGGCCGGAAGCAACGTAACGTCTTCTGCAACGCGTCGTGCGTCACTTGCCGGCATTATCCCGTAATCTTCCGTAATCCATTGACGATTATTGATCGCGGCGATTTAACAGCAGTCCGTCAGCCTTTAATTTCGCGCGTAATTTTGTTTATGCGCGCGGCGAATCGGAGCGGAAGGCCCGAAGGGAATGCGATAGATCGCGCGAATCGATCCGCCAAAGTCGAAACCGGAACCCCTGAGTAATGAATCTTTTCAAGCTGCATCGCTCTCGTAGACGAGCATAGGAAATTCGCGTTGGCGAATTACGAGCAGAAGAGCCGTGGCTCGCCGGAAGGCACTTGTACTTGACACGTGAGACTAAGCGTTTATATAAATATCGCGTCGCGGTTTCCGGTTAACCGCCGAGCGACGATCGAGAGAGCTTCGATTACAGCTGTGATTTATTCTGATTTATCATCGCTCATACGTGAATTTATCAGCACGACATGGTGTTTACCTTAAGCGAGCCGATGAGCGGAGCGATCGATTCTCGCAACATCTAATCGTAATTGTTGTCATCATTCACGAGCGCCCGACTTTAGATAATTATAATTAAGAAGCCGGTACGTCGTAGTTGAGCCGTGTAATTATTTATGAATCCTCCGAGCGATATTTTCCAAAGAAATTCTACACGCTTCGTGCTACAACACTGTCCCGTTTTATCAAGAATGTATTGCCTTACCTTTCTCTCGGGTTGTTACTTTCGCAGAGCGAGTGGAGCGCTTGTGATTGGCAATACGGGGACACGGGACACCGGCTTGTACCGGTGCGAGAGTTAAATTAAAAACCCAAGTTCAAGCTGGAAGGATCCCCGCGAACGGCAGCAAACGAAGGATTCCCGTACGTTGCGGAAGTTCCTACAATAAATTACTTTACAGCGATTGCCTCCCGTCGTTAAAACTTCTTCGCTTCGCGCCCATTATTTCTAATTGCGATCCGCCGTAACGCGTGGTCTTGGACATCGATCGCCGAAGAGAGCCGCTCGCGAGGAAACGCGACATTCGATAATTCCTGGTTAACTTGCCGCGAATCTTTCGACTCGAGTCGACTTCGTTCTCTCGATCAATCATATTCTTTGAGCAGAAATTCCGTGCATGCTTCCTTTATTAGGAGCAACCAGCAGGAACAAGTCGATTCCGCCTTCGGTCTTGCTAAAACAGAGTCAAGAGCAGAGCGTGACAAAACGGAAAGCAGAAGGAAAGAGAAGAAGAGAGTACAGGCAGTATCGAAGGCAGCTTTGGGCGCGATCCCTCAAGATCCAATAAAACCCTCCTCCTAATTGCGCGGGAGATCCCACGGAAGGACGGAGAGCGGCGTGGCGTCGCGACGCCGCGAGAAGAATCGATGAGCTTCGCGGAGGCATTAACTCCGCCACGCGCGCGGATCTGATTAAGAGCGTTGCCGAGCGGCGACTCGTTAATTAGACATAGCCTTCTTGGCGCTTTCAAGACCCTTCTCTTCGCACGGGGATGCCCCATTCCGCCCTTTGGCCTCTACTGGCCTCTCGATGCGATTCGACTGGCATCTCGACGCGGCCTGTAATTGAAAATCAATACTCGCATCGAGAACTGTCGAAATGACCGAGTCTTCGCGACGAAGAGTTTTGGATCGGCCTCGAGGAAGCTTCATCATCCTAGCCGTCCTTCAACAGGCTCGACCGGATATCCACTCGCTCCCATCACTCGTTATCGCTTTTGATCCCCGAATCTGTCGTCCAGCCTCTCCCTGTCTTGTCGCCCCCGAGATTGGCGAGAAAAAATTGTTTTTTTTCTACAAATGGAATTATTCTATCGATCTACCTGGCCGACCTCACGGAAGCGAGAAGGCTGAGAAAAGAGAGCGGTCCCGAGTCGACTGGGCGTGTAAGCGGAGAGTGATAAACGAGGACCGGGAACCGATGTGTGTGTATGTATGTGTGCGTATGTATGTGTGTGTGCGCGTGTAGATGGTTCCTCCTCGGAAATTGTTTCCCCGGCGGATTGCTCGACGTCGGACCACCCGACGTTTCTAGCCTTTTATCGCGGGAAGGTGTTCCGGGCGCTCGGCGTGCGACATAATTAGATCGCCGCTACGTGTGTTTGTATTAACGGCCGTGACTGCGCCGGGGTTCGGATAATTGGAATTATTGTTACAAGGAGTTGTTGAGAGTCATCTCGCGTGACTACATCCACATGGAATGCTGCTCGAGATCGAGAAAACATCTCGGACTACGTTTTGCGATTAATATCGGATTCCTTAGAGCCAGAAAACGGTATTCCCATTTCGTTATGTAACATCCATGATTAAAAAAAGGTGACCCTTAGCCTTCACGGAGATCGCGACTTGACTAAAAACTGAAATAAAATAATACCGTAGGTATTTTATTCGCATAGACTGCGAAGTGCTCGCGAGGTGCTCGCGTCAACGTAATACGCGATCACGCGCGTATTCAAGTTCAGGGGTCATTTACGGGGCGTCCGCCCGCGAGAGAGATCTCCCTTAAAATGAGGCTTCGGGAAGGCTTTAGGGAAATTTATTTTCCGATGCGAGACGCGCCGTTGTCAGCCGTTGCTCCATCGATTGCTGACAGTCATGCTCCTTCCGCGCGACGTAATAGGTCGGAGGGCATGACGCGAGGAAAATTATCGTCCCGTTGTTAACGGCGGTAACGGGGGGTTGACATTTCACTAGCATCGACATGGCCCGGTGTGAAATAAGTATGCAGATATATGCAAATCTGCTCGCTCCACTCCCCCTCGTTAAAGTAACATATCACGTGTGTGTGTGTGTGTATGCGTGTATCACGAAGAAGGCGTTTCCGCTTAGTGCATTCTCGCCGGCAGCTGGCTGAGGATTATCCAGAAAGAAATTGCTCGCACGCGAAATAATTGACACGTCAGTTAACGCGTGAAGGGCTCGCGCGATCGGAAGCGGAAGGCTCGCCGACGAAGCGCGCAGGCGCTTCTTCCGGAGACCTCGATCGCCTGATTTCCGATTCGTATCCGCGATTTCTTCACAGGACAGGAGAGAGATGGAAAACGCGTTCGCGAAATACACAGCCTCGCGTCACCATGGACGTCTCAACCCGAAGAGGGCTTCGCTCAAGGACAGCGAAGACTCTTTGGGACTTCCGCTCGTTGCCGGGCAGACAGTTGCGTAATCGCCCTTCCGTTATACCGTCGCTCCTCTCCCCCTCTTGATATCCGGCTCTTCCGCGGCTCTTCCGCTCCCCGCGCGCGCTGACTGCCTCGTAAATCGACCGTAAAAACGCCTCCAGGATAACCGTATCTTCGACGAATGCAAAGAGTACTTCGCGGAGCGCGGAGAGAGAGAGAGAGAGAGAGAGAGAGGGGGGGGGGTATAAAATGGGGAGCAGGAAGCTCGTCCCGGGCAAATGAAGCCGAGCTGACGACCCGAGCTTGTCCCCCTTTACGCGAAACTAATAGAAACTGTCTGAGATTTTCCGCGAGGTCGAGACACGCCCGCGTTTCACGGCGCAAAGCCCTTTTAATGGCGAGTTCCGAGTGGAACTCTCGCGTGTCAGGAACAGATGCGACTGTTCCGCGGCGGAGTCTTCCTTCAAGGAATTATGCTCATTACGCTCCCGCGGAATTTTAATTGAGGTCCAGCGAGATATCGAACATCGAAATCTCGAACGGAGGATCAAGTCACGGCGAACGACGCGCCTCGGCGACGCTCCGATGTTCTCCCAAAGAGAAAGCCGATTCCCATCGGCCCTCCTTCCCCGTCTCGGCGGGGTGCCGCATATATATCGGGAACACGGGCACGCTTGTCTTGCGGAACAAGCTCATCATCAGCCAGAGCCGGCGCCGTGATTAAGAAAAAACGAAACCCCCCGTCGAAATTTACTCCCAACAACCCCGTAGCGGCGCCTTGTTACGCTTCGAAACGCTAATCCGTTTCACTCGTGCTGCGACAATCGCCGTGCAACATTGTCGCAATTTAAAGTTGCTGCTAAAGAGCAAAGGACACCGCCGCGAGAGGTAGAAATAATAATCGCGCACCGCCGTGACTTCATTCTTCGCGCGGTTCACCCGGAATTTCCCGTTTCGCATTGCAGCTGCTGGGCTGCGCCTGTAATAACGATGACCTTTTTTAACCCTTTCTGTTTTTTCTTCTTCTCTTCCTTTTTGTTAGGCGCTTGCCGCGCCTTACTTACCTCTCCTCATTCTTATCGCTCGTGAATCCCGCCGAATGAGCCGGCGAGCCCGGCGAGCCCGGCGTATCTTCCTGCGGTGCAACAAAGTAAAGTAATAAGCGGAAGCCGAGCGAGAGCGAAGCGAGCAAAGTTTGCCTTCGCCGGAAGCGAGACGCTTTCGGGATTTCATCTCGTCCCGCGAGTTGCGAGTTGCGATCGTTTGCGCGACGACCGATGGAGCTCCTCAGACGAGATAATCCGGCGTTTTGCATCGCGATCACTCAACGGCGATGACTCTCAATGCTCGCCAGAAGTTGATCCTCGCTTCATCTCCTCCAAATGCTGCTCGCCTTCGCCGAATGTTCCTCTGCGTGGTCGTTGTACGCGCGCGCAGCGGGAATCGTAAAAGCGGAGGTACAGGGCGCGGTTTAATGCGTTCACGAAAACGCCATATCCGGGAAGACGCGTGCTTCGTGAAAGGAGAATGGGAAAAAAAAATGAATGGCCAGCCCATCAGCGCCGCATTATGGCCCTTTCGATGCCGTAAAGCCTCTATCGTGAACGTTCGTCCGCGCGTTACGGGAGATATTTATTCAGCCTGTGATTGCGATTGTCGCAACGCAAGATCGAAGGGCACGCTTTTCGTAAGACTTGTTACTTTGTTAAAACGCACAGCAGATTGCTCTGCGACCCACGTTGTGCGCGACGCGTCGTTTTGGAAAAACGATTTCGTTCTACAATATCGGAAACTCGATCAGACATATTCGCGATCTCGGATGGCGACTCGCGCTATCGCCGATCTCGCACGGCTTCAATCTCTCCCTCTTAAGATCTTGGTCTCAAAAAATTTATGCTCACGCAAACGCCGAACGCTCTGCGCGAGGAAACACTTGAATGATCCAGTTCGTGTTGCTTACAATTAAAAATGAGCAGGCTTTTGCCTCCAATTGGACGCACCGCTCTCCCTCAACTACGTATGAGACATCTCGGAATAATATGTACAAATTTTACAGACATATCGACACGAACAACGGCACTCGTGGATAATGAGATAAAGTGAGATCGGGAAAATTAACGAAAACACAAAAGACGGATCGTAATCTTTCAGCACATGCGTTCGCAACATATATGTGTGTATATATATATATATATTTCTTTTTTCTTTATTTAACAATCTCTAGCTGAAGGTAATATTTATATTTATATATAATTTACTCGCACGCACGCACGCATACATACACGCATACACACACACACACACACACGCGCGCATATTTATAATATTCGCGCGCGGATTAACAGGACAGTATCTTTGGACGATCAAGTTCCCCGGGAGCACTCAGACGACTTAGAATCTAATAAAACACATGGACAACGGAAAACGTGTGTAAAAACGACAGTATCGCATTAACGAGTTACATACAGTTGCGTGACACTTTCGATGTTAGATGCTAGATTACCCTGCACGATCGGCGCCAACCTGATCCGTACTGATGGAAGATGCGAGAGCTGCTGATGTTCTAATGACCGCATTGCGCGCGTTTTCACGCCTGATCAAACGGAACGTATCCCGCTGATTCATTTGACCGAGAGATCGCATGATTGAACGTTAGCGGTGCGCTCGCTCTCGACGATCGCATCGTTGGACAAGCATTTCCGCAACGAGCCTGCCGGCGAGGACGAGGACGAGGACGAAGGAATCTCGAGAATCCCGAGATTGGCGCAGCGCGGTTCCTCAAGACGAAAGGACATGGACCAAAGTTGGCACGCCAGTCGGAACATACCGACATCGAGACATCTAACTTATCGTATAACACGGTATCCTCGCACAGGACAAGACTCCCCAGTTGAGTGATAATTAGAGATATAGCGCAGATATCGTAAATTTTAGAATGTTGTAAATGAGAAGAATTATTTCGAATAAATTAGATTTGCTCGAACTGGTGTACCGAGCATTTGCATTAAATGAAAATGTAAAGCGAGCGACTTGCGGGAGAGACTAGTTTCAGGAGATACGCACGTACAAGGACTAGTTACGCAAATATGACGCGAGATATTCATATGGGGACGTGCAGTCGGAAGTCGGAACATTCGCCAAGCGTATCTCGTCGAGGCATCCAACCTGTGTAAACGATGAGGGAAGCACACAAGAGTCATAAGAGTTATGCGACAAGTGTCGGAATTCTAATCACACCATCCTAAATTCTAATAACATGATAAATTCTAAGAATATCACAAATCACGCGAGATTCCGTTGCCGCAGAGGAACTTTCAGTCTTAGATGTAACGTATGTCGTAAAAGTATCGAGTTTCGATAACGTCGTGAGGAAAGTTTGGTATCGTACGAAAGATGATCTTAGAAAGGCTTTAGTTTCAGCAGACATCGCGCGAAATATTAATATCGTGATGGGCAATATAAATCGATCGATAGGCTCGGTATATCTCGTCGGAACATCCAGCCTGCGTGAGTGGAAAGATATTAATGTACATAAAATCCTTCGGGCATCAGATCGTGTTAAGTAAAAGACAAACGAATGGCTGCATCGATGAAAAATAGAATGGAACGGATAGATAAACAAAATGGAGGAACATAAACAGACTGATGAAAATTGCAGGAGACGACTCATCTATTCGAAGCATAGATCGATCAAGGAAGAGACGATGCAACGATGTAAGCAAAAAATAGAAAAAAACGGGCAATCGAAGAAAGAACGCGCCACGAGAGTTTGAAGAAGAAGAAATCCTTCGATTATGTAAGATGATGAAAGATATATAAATTTTATAATTCAAATTTAAAAATATTATTCCAAATGAAGTAAATTAGAATTGAACTGAATTAAATTAAAATTTGACAGAGACATCACGTTGCACGTTGAAGAGACTAGTTTCAGAAGACGCAGCGCCAAATATTAACATCGCGATGCGTAAGTTATTCAAATGTCGATCTCGCGTGATTCTTCGTCAAAGTCCTTCAGTTTCACACACTTTTATCGAAGTATCAATCAGTATCGTTCGGGAACGATTTTCGGCGAATCGATTCCCAGCCTTCGCGATCTCGAATGTCGCTCGGATTCGATTTTGTTCGCGGAGCGCGAACATAAATCCGGCGCTCTCCGGCGCGCGAAACTTTTCAGCGCGTTCTCGTTCGTAACTTGCCGCGCAACTTGGTCGCGTTTATCTCGGCATCTCATGCCGCGAATTCCCGCTCGCTGTCGTAAAACCGCGGAAACTTGGCGCGCGTCTGCAAGGACGACGTCACGCGCGTACCAGCGCGGCGCGGTCGAACTGGGATAGTGCCTGTTGCGTCACGAGGACGAGTCCGCTCGCGCGCGCGTTGCCGCAATTGCTTCCGGCAGGAAGTTATATTCGCATCATATTGATGCAAATTCGAGCGTCATGACGCCAGACAGACATCGGCTGATCGGCAGAAATTTATGTAAATTAGAAATTTATCGTACGAATAATCAGACGCCGGTCTAATTTATCTAATCTAACGCGCGACTTGATTTACTCGATGATCCATGCGACCGGGAGTCTGATAAGCCTCGCCGGATCGTTACGAAAGGGAGACGCTGGATCGCTTTGTCGTTACGATAATCAGAACGAGCGTGATCGCGCTTCCACGCGCGATCTGATTTGCTTTCTCCATCCGGGCGCAGCGCGCTCGATTCTCCTGTGAATATGTAAATATAAATCGAATGCAAGCGATCTAATTTCGACCAAACGATTTTACGCGTGTAATCCCTTTGCGATTACGGAAATTCGTCGTCATTTCGTCATCGATCTCGTTTCGACCTCGCGTTGATTCCACGATCGCTCCCTCGCGAAGAGATCGAAAGGTCACGGGACACGCGTGCGCATTCTTGATCCTGAAAAGATGCATCGAGAATCTTCGCAGCTAAAGCTGATTGCCTCTTCATCGCGGCAAGGTGATTCTCTTCAAAGGGGATAATCCGCTAGATGGGAAGAAAGATCGGAGAATCATGATGCTGATGAGCGATCGGGAATCTAGGAAAATCCTGACGTCACCGGTCGAATTTTCTCAACGTCGGCTGCCATTCGCAGCTTGCTTCGATCGCTCTTTTCTTTCCTCTGTCCGACTGCCGAGCGAACAAGTTGCGACTTCAGAGAGAAGATGGACCATCCTCCCCTCTCTCTTTCTCTTTCTGTCTCGAGGTGCACTTCCGTTTTTCTCCCTCCCATACGTCGGTTTAGCTGAAACTTGTCTCCCGAAGGTCGTTTGCTCCGACCTTCGGTCAGCTATCGGGATTTCATTAGGATCGTGTCCACTGGACAAACGACCCCCGGAAATCAATCCCTCTTCGGCGAAAACGAGTCGCCGGGACAAGGTTTCAGCGAGCGAGAGTGCGCGCGCAACCCTTCGAACAACAAATGATAAACGCGACCGGGGAACGTGAGGAGGAACGGACACGCGATTCATCAGTTAATGCATACATCACTTTGATCTTTAAAATGCGCATGGAGCAGCGCCCCCTCTCCCCTCTCCCCGTGCAGCCCTCTGTAAAATCTACGGAGCGCGGCTCGAGAGATCTAAAATCCTCCTGCGAAATCCACAACACACGCTCAATTTTCTACTGTACTGCAAAGTGCAAAGTACAAAGTGCGTACACGCGCGCGAGCACTCTCTCTCTCTCTCTCTCTCTGAGCTTCCGGACATGCCGCGGAACTTTTGCGCGAAAATCGACAGGTCGGCAGGTCGATAATCGCAATCCGCGCGGCGGATTGATGTTCTCCCGCTCTATATTATAGATGCGCTTACGATCAAACGTTCGACCGCGCGGAACGACCACGCAAAGGATGCCGCGCGAGGCCAGTCGCGGCATTAAACGCGCGCGTCCCGAGCCGACGATGCGAGCGTTTAATAATCGCGAGCGCCGGTTCGCATTATTTCGAAACCGCGCGATTTAATCTGCCGCTAAGCAAATCCGCTTGACAGATTAGCGGAGCTAATAATGAATTCGGCTGCTCAGTCGCCAGTCGCCACAGCCGCCAATTAATCCGCGAATCTTTGGTGCGCTCTATGCGCTCCCGGTGAGGAAGGGGGAAGGGGTGAGGGACGATACGGACGCACGATTTATTTCGTTGCGAAGACTGTACGCTCTCTCTCTCTCTCTCTCTCTCTCTCTCTCTCTCGTTCGCTCGCTCGCTTTCTCTATTTGCGCGCACACGCGTGGCACATATTGTCGGGTTAGGTTCAATTGGTCCAATTTGGGTTTTCGTTTGATTAATTAAAGCGTGCAATAGATATCGGAGCCAACGTCCGCTTTGTCCGCTCGACGGGAAATATAAAAGATAACTCCTCTCATGCTGCGGTCATTGTGGTCGCCGGTTAATTCGATAATTTTTTCGGCGTTCAGGAACATGTGTCGTTGTTGGAGTCTGAAATTATATCAGCTGGCATAAGGCATCGAGGGGATAAAGACACTTGAAAGCTTACTTTGTTTTAATGGGCGCTATTGTAAAAAGCACTGACGAAAGCACTGGTAAAATCGGATAAACCTGACGCAGTGTGCAGTTTAATTTAATGATTTCCGATTCTTCAACTCCGCACGGTGACGTGTATGAGCTGTACGTCGAAAACAGGATGCCAGATAAAAGGGGAAACGTTCTTATTAAACCGGCAACGTTAAAAGCAATACTGCTCCTCAGCTAACGTGCTCTTCGAAATCATGATGATGCTTACCGCATCACAGATGTACGTTTCGAAACTCGAAAAAGAAATAGACTCCGAAATGTGTTCAAAGGATATCGCAAAGGCGGAAGGAAACGTAAAGCAGACTTGACGCGAGTCGCACGTATAATGGTACGAATCCGCAAGTTGGCGGCGAGCTTCCTCCGCAACAGGTCGTTCTTCCGGCGCAGGTCATAGCCTTTTAATCCTTTGTGAGGATCAGCGTCTACAGCGAGCCATCAAGCGAAATGAGATTTCTTAAGTATCCAATTACCGCGTATCTCCATTTTTCAGAATTCGCTTAGTTAATCTCCTCGTTTTGCATGCTCAACGGAAGGTGGATTCCGCTCTCGGCGATCATCGACGTTCAGAAAATCACGCCCGCGTTACACGCGTTACACAGAATTCACCAAGTTCCGCGTTAATACGGCGATGCCGTTGTCGTTCGCGCGAACGAGCTCCGAGCGCAACGTTCGCCGCCAATCAGCGCGCGTATTATGTGGTATTCGCGCATTTAATAATTGGTCCGCTGTGCGCCCGCCGTTGCTGAATAACTGGACTGCAACGCGGCAACATGAAGAGAATTATTAATCCGATTCGCAACGGACGCAAGGATGCCCGCCGGTTTTAAACTTATTTATCTATCGGTTTGTTATCGAAACTCCCACCCGCTCCTTCTCTCCTATTCGCTGCTCGGATTTCGATCTACTAGATGCACGAATTAATTTCTTGCTCTCCTTTTCGTAAGGTCGGAAATTTCTTTGTGCGAGATACGTAAACCTGCTGCGCAAACTTCCTTTTCGTTCAGTGGATGCTCTCCAGTGTTCCTCGTCCTCGAATCTTTCAGGTTAGCCGGGACTGTTCTCCGTTTTTAAGGTTAAAGTCTCGTGGAATCTACTCGTATGAATTTCTGCAAGCCGTACAAGTCACGCTGCACCTTCATCAAGAGCGCAACGAATCATCTCAATGGCTGGAACGCGAAAGGAACGCAGCGCGGAATGCGCGCCTTATCAGAGGCCACCGTATATACATTTGTCTCTAGAGGTTACGTTGCCCGCCTGACTAGTTGAAACTAGTATCTTGAAGGCGCAGATGCCAGCATTTAAAAATCCCAAAGAAGATCGGCAGATACTCTGATCTAAAATGGTCCTCGAAAGGAGAACAAGAAATTAATTTGTATACAGTTTCGCTGAAACAATCGCTTTCGCCTCGTTGCTTCATTTCATATAATCGCGAGCAAGAAGAAAAGAAGGGGAACAAATCAATCGATCGTTCATCCGTTTGCGGATGGAAATATAATGGATGCGCGATGAATTCCGCGTTCGACGAGGACTCGTAAAACGTTGCAGAGATCGCCTGTCCCTGATGCGTCGCTTGACATTGGCCGAAATTTCGGCGGGAAATACCGCGAGAAATTCATCCGATCTGCAAAAGTCCGCGCTCTCTCGGTTGCACTTTTGCGCGGTTGCACTTTGGCCGCGTAGCTGTAACGAGACCCTTGACCTGTCACCGCTTGCAGGATACACGCGTGATGCGCATAGCTCAGCTAAGAGCCGGAGCTGAAGTGGATATCAATTTACGAGTCGGCTTGGCATAACGTTGCCTGCCACTGAAGGCATACGCGACCTATCGATCCATCCGCGCGCTTCGCGTAATATTCGCGCGCTCCTCCGTTATAAAAGCATCCGCGATAATCGGCCAGCGGAAAACTGCCGCATCACTGTTGTCCCTGCGATTAATCCCTCGATAATACTTTCTCGCGACGATATTTAACCCTTTGGCTACTGCGCACGCACACACGCACTCAGCGACAGCATGTGTGCACTTGGAGATTGTTCCTTGATCGAATACACGACAATAAAAGCTATCGGTATCTGAGATGGATGCGTGTACTTGCATCGCTTAACAGCAGCAATCAAAGGAAGTCTAGTTATATCTAGTTATATCGGCTGCCTAGAGGCCATTTCACAAGGAGTTACTTGTTTCGATGATAGACGGTTATGCATTACAATCATTATAATATCACGAGTTGCCTCGTATACAACTACCGAACTCGGCTCGTCGAGAATACTCCTCTTACGTCATTTAATCCGAAGCGTAACTGAAGAATTGCGACAGTAATTCAGCTGCACGAACAATCGAGCAGAGCACGCGAGAAAGTATTCCATCCGCGCGGATCGCGAGCCGCTCGTCGTGAACGTTTGAATATAGAGTGCAGTCAAAGGATTAGTCTTTTACTCGGTGAACCTAGAGGAGAGTGCAGAACCTGCACGAGAATAGGACGAGATCGATGAAGAGAAGGGTGACTAGGTTCGGGAATTTGAAAACAGATGTCCGCCATGCTTGCGCCATTGCTTGGACAAATATCATCGCTTCCGCGAGAGAATCGCGATGGATCCCCTTGGTGGACTCGATTCTCCCCACGTCCCTCCCCGTTCTTCATTAGGGAACGAGGGGACGTCGTGCGTGGGTGATGATGGCGATCATTATCGGTTCCTAGGTCCCCGAAATTCTTCCGCTTCCCGAAATCCGCTCGCGCGGACACTCGCGTAGGCAAGACCGCGCGCGAGACGACGGGATTTATATCTCATTTATACCGCCGACCTCCCCCTCCCCTCCCCCTACCGCTCCCCCTCGCGAACTCGCAGGTCTGGTGGTCATCGCCGCGGCAGAAGCGATTAAAACGTCGTTCGGCGAGCGCCGCGTTTTACGACGCGTTTAATTATTCGCGCCGCGAATGACCGGACGACGCTGCCGGTACGGTGAATAAATTTTTGCGTGCGCGCTGGAATGCCGGATACGCTGCACGCCGCGACGGAAACGATCGAAATTATAACAACAGATTTTCCCGCCAATCTGTAGTCGATGCGCCCGTCGAATTTACGAGTGATCGGTCCAACCCGGAATAGAAACATCTGCTGCACGGACATGCCCGTCTGGAACATTATTAATAGTCTCGCGGCGTGTAGACCCGAGCCGTTATTTTTACAAGGCTTCAAGTTTCCTGGGAAGAGCTCGTTTGTTATTTACAGGCGACGCGCTATGAGCGGTCGCGCTCTATTTTTATATTATTACCGCGTTTTTGACGGGAACGCATGCGAGAGGGAGAGAGAGAGAGAGAGAGAGAGAGAGGTGACGTCGTCATTATCGGCAATCGCTCACTTATTGTAACGCATCGGTCTATTTCGGAATATTTCAGGAATCCCGCTGTTCCCATTTTGACAGCGACACGTCGCGCGTGCTCGCTCGCTCGCACGTTAATGTTTATTATCGCTCTTAGGGGAAATCGTTTCGTGGATGATAAAAGTCCGACGCCGCGACCTTAGGCGGTCCTCCCTTCGCTCCGCCTCTGCGGCCTTGCTTTGGCATTGTTAAATAAACTAAGGGAGATCCCCGCGGGCAACGGGCGACAGTTTACGGTTCTCCGCATTCACGCAAGTTTGAAGAAGTCAGCTAGCGTGCCGGCATTCACGTGCAGCATTCACGCGTTCGACAAATGCACTCTGCGTATTATGGAGTTTCGTCGCGCGGAATTCGCACGCGACTTTGTGCGTAAAATTATTAAAGCGCGGAAGCGTATTCTCATTAGAGGCCTTGCGGAAGTTTCATTTACGAGTTCATTTTGTTACCAATGTTATTCGTGAATAAGTACTTTAATGAATATCGCAGGCGAGTGCGACATACAGAGGATTAGCGAGTTCTTCGGAAACTGAGTTTCCGCGTTGAAACGATTAGCAAAGACTTTCCATTTTTCTCCAATCCGTCGTGGCGGATAATCTTAACGAATTGCACTTCGATGCCACTTCTTCAATAACTGTTGTTTCTGGGGAATTTGCGGCGCAAGCGATTTCCTCAAGGTATCCATCTCTTTTCATTCGTCTTGCTGGCCAAGTACAGCCCAAGTAACAAGATTTCAATCGATGCATGCGATTTTCATACGTTATCAGACAGAATTCTGTCAGAGTTTTGCTCTCTCGTGCGCTCGATCGATTGATTACAAAAGCACATCAATCGCTTGTCGTTGTTTGGAACGTGTCGTTGTTTAAAACATCACCGACGATTCTCCTTCGGCGCCGTTCGAGAATGGTCGATTACGCGCGAACTCGTGATAAATTACGATAAATTAAGCAAAGGTCTCACATCTCCGAATACGCCATACGAGGGTATGACGGTTCTTCATAGCGAGATTGAGAGTCTTCTTCTTCGATCCTCCGTTTAGCTGATGTATAGGGAATTTATTCCGCACGAGGGGACACATCCCGTAAAACATTTCGCTCCGCCGTAATTACACAGCGATTCCGCGCCATTACGGTAGCTTATCGTTTTATCTGTTTTCAGCCGGGCAACGGGGAAGGGATGACATAATGGAATACATCACATTAAACGAGAAACTAAAAAGGAAGTTAGATGAGATGCGAACTCCCGGGAGGACCGCATTATTTTTCCTCCGGCAGGAAGAAACTTCGGGAAGATTGTTGGAGTCGGCCGACTGAATCTAAGGTTCATTCCTCGAGAATCTACTTGCTGGTATCACGATAATTATTCGCGAGTATAAACGCTTTCTCCTTCATATCCGCTGCTTTTCATGACCATAATTGACAATTACCTTTGTCATTGATGAAGCGGTTCGTCGATCCTTCGTAGCTCGACGAGGATCGCGCCATTCGTCGCGTTGATCGTTGACAATTTACAAGCGGTAATAAATATTCTACTTATCTAATTACAATTTAATCGGTTTGCGCGTTCAAAAACGAATAAATAATCATGAATAAATGAATCGCGAAAATGGCCTCCATGCCTTCAAGCTGTTTCATAAATCGAATATTCGAGCAGACATAGAGACCTGCAATTGTTTTCGTATTTCCCGCTTTCCGAATGCCCGTCCAAATAAAGAAATTATCGATCAAACTTCGTAACTTCGGTTCAACTTCGGTTACTCGTCAAATGAATAATCAGAGCCCGTTGCTTTCATCATGGAAGAAATTACATCGGCTAGACGTGATCGCTGCGATCGTCTCGTCGTATCGACGTCGATCAAGACTCGAGCGATATTAAAATAGAGGGCAAACAATGGTCAGGTATGACGATTCCGATTAAATCAATATCGCGCGGAATTGCCCAAGGTACTCGCAGTTCTACTCGCGTCTCCGTCAACGGAGCGGGAATTTGTGATACATCAAGTCGATCGTTCCCGAAGAGAAGTCTCCGAAAGACCAGCACCGACGACGAGCGTCGCAGCGCCGCTGTCGTTCGCGCCGAAACGAGTAGCACCAAGAATTCAATTTCGTGCACACGAAACACGGCGTTCCCCGCGTCTCTCGCATCTTTAAACCTGCGTGAGCAGGGTCGACTGGGCGCCGTTCTTGAGGAAGTCCTTGTCCTTCTGTGCCGGATCCCTGGGCTCGCTGCTGACGGTGATGTTCGACCGCGACGTCATGGTCACCGTGGTGGTGGAGGTCTTGCTGATGAGCAACCCTCGCTCGGCGTCCTCGTCCTCGAGCTCCAGCCTGGACTGACCGGACATGATCATCCGATTGGACTGGATCCGGTCGGTGTTGGTCTTGTTCCTTCGCGGGAATATGCTGTTCTCGATGTGCAGCGCGGCGTTCACGTCCTTGCCGGCGGCGCAGGTGCACGCCTTCAGGAAGCTCTTCTTAAAGTTGTCGCTCAGGAAGGCGTAGAGGATCGGATTCATCGCGCTGTTGCTGTAACTGAGGAAGCCGGCCAGCAGGAAGCTGGTGATGGTGATGTTACTCTGGCACTGCTTCGGTGGCGTATAGATCAGCGCCACCTGGGTGACCCAGTAAGGTAGCCAGCAGAACACGTACACGGTGATCACCGTGAGCACCAACTTGGTCACCTTGCGGTGCGAGCGCTTCTTCTCCTTGGACTTGTTCTTCGGGCCTACCGTGCGCAGTTTCCTGATCACCAGGAAGTAGAAGGTCAGTATGAAGACCAGAGGAACGGCGAAGCCCAGAATGAGGGTGTACAGGGTGAAGGTGGTCTGGCCGCCACGGTCGTTCGGCCAATAGATATTACAGCTCACCACACCTTCGGGCGACTCCATGGCGTTGGCGTATAGAAACACGGGGACCATGAAGAGAACGCTGGTGCCCCAGGCGGTGCACGAGACCACTTTGGAGATGAAGGGCGTGCGCATCTTCGGAGATGTGATCGGATGGCAGACGGCGATGTAACGATCGGCGCTCATGATGAACAGGAAGATACTACTGGTGAACTGGTTGATGCTAGTCGTGGTCATATAAGCCTTGCACATGATCTTGCCAAAGATCCAGCTACGCAGGCTGATGGTCGTCACGAGGAACGGTATACCAATCAGGAAACATTCGTCCGCGAAGGCCAGGTTCAGGATGTAAATGTTGGTTACCGTTTGCATCTTGGAGAAGCGTAGCACCACGTAGATGACCAAGGTGTTGCCGAGCAGACCGACGATGCACACCAGCGAGTAGAGGATCTGGTTGACCAGAGCGATGATCGGCAGATCGGCCTCGCAGTTCCGCATCGTGTTGTTGTGTGTCAGATTGTTGTGCGCCAGGTTCTCGTAGTCGATCATATCCATCGTTGCGTTCAGCATCGTGATCTTGATCAGCGAAGCACGAAAGTCGAGATATGAGCCTCGTGACCTTTACGCATCCAGGAGACGACCAGGTGGGATCGCTTGATCATGCGTTTTATTACGCGCGTGATCCTCCTTCCAGGCAAATTTTTATTCGTTGATCCAATACAGCCTAGCGGAGCCTCGCGTTCGAGGCGGGATTACAAGTATTCTCTTAAGATCCCGCCGGGAAATAACGTCGACCTAAAGTTTGTCTCTTTGTAAAGTTTGTCTTTGTTGACGAGGATGATGCGCATGACGTTGATGGCATTCTGCCAATCACCTGCCGCGCGCACGAACGGAAGATCGCCCTTATTATTTTCTCGGGCGGGTTGCTCGCCTGCTTGCCACGCTGCGTCGCTCGACGGCGCAAAATCTGCAACACATGTAACAGGATGGAAGCTCGTAAGTGCGTCAAAAAATGCATCATCGACGCGATGGAATTAACGCGTCGAACACGTTGTGCATTATGCGGAATTAAAATCTCTGTACGGAGTACATCTGCGAAGGGAGAGAAGAGAGCATTCCCCGACCGAAGTTGATCACCGAGTCGCCACGGTGCGAGGAATCATTATCGCGTATTATCACCAGCTAGCACACGCTACGACTCATTTATAATCAGCAATGGGAGGCGAATGGAAATTACAGCATCGCCGTACTTCGCGCAGCGTGCAGCGAGGCTACCATAAAGGCTACCATGATACAACTGTCTGAAAGTGATAATACTCCGACTACTGCGTTCTCCCGCGGGAATAAGCTCGTTCGCGGGCTATTCCGACGATGGCTCGGGAATTCTGCCGGGGCACGATGTGGAACGCGGTCGCACAGATCGCGAGGGACCTTTGTGTCGATTCGTGAGGGTCCTCGCTGCAGCCCGGAAGCTGCAGCCGATGCAGCGTTTCGGCAAACCGCAACGCTGCGTCAAGTCGCGAGATGAAACGTTTCCTCTTTGCGAACGAAACGATCGCCTCAGCATCGTCAACCGGAAGCGACCGCGCGGGGGGAGGCGGTTTCGAGTCTCGAAGGCGTTTATGGATAGAATCCGCCGATAATTGCGGTGTCTGCGGAGGATGACGAATCCGCATCCGCGATTTCCGCTTCCTCTTCCCGCGCCGTCGAGATACTACTTCTCGCTTGCTTTACGCTTGGCTTTCTCGATTCTCCGCAACGGATTACTCCGAGTCGAGTCGTCGATGATGCTCAACAGCCCAAAGTACGACGCGGGAATACTTTTAACAGGCACCCTCGATACCCGGAGAGGGGAGGGACATTATTGAATTTACGGTGGTATTAGATTGGACGCGTGCTCCACGAGGATTCGCAAGGCTCGAGCAAGTTATTTAGAAGGGGAAGAACGACTCACGGATAGTTCCTAACGACTTCGCCCGAGATGAAATAAGAGTTATTCCGACTGTCGTGCACGAGCAGCTTGCGAAATCTCGCAAATAGGACGTCTCAGCCTCCGAACGAAGCGGAACACTCGCGGTCGCCCGGATCCTTGGACAATCGACAATCCACATAAATCGCCGGGACTTTCGATTCGGGATCGTCGATTTCTGCAGACTGGATCCTGCGTTGGTCCTCAGTGAGAAAAACATTATCGTAATATTGTCGAAGTGGAGCACGCATATGTAGTACTTTTCCATATCGAAAATAGTATTAAAAAGTAATATTAAAAGTGATATTAAAAGAGTGCACGTGCGCGTTTCATTTTTTAATTTTAAAAGCAATGTATATACGACGCATATAGAAGTGCTGCTGAAAATATCGCGGAGTTAATCAACTATGTATTCCGCGATGCATTACACGACATGCACGATATGTGCAACGAAATATTAATTACATAAACTAATGTGACACTCGCGTCGCTCGTGTTAACAGGGATTTGTCAACAAAGCCGTCTCCGTGAGAAGACAATTTTCGGCTTGCCGATGAAATCTCCCCTCTCCCGATCCTCCACCAGTCGTTGTGTATGAAAAACGGAGCGCGGCTTTCATAAATTATTACACGCTTGGAAGAAAGCCGCAAGCTGCAGAGAGGGGATCGAACTTTTTACGTGGTCAACCGCGTATCGGCCAGGAACGCGTTTTGCCCATCAGATATCGTAATCTCGGTATGCGCGCGTTCCTTTGTGATTTTCTCCGCTCGGATCAACAAGTCCGTATCCCGAACAATACCGAAAATGGGATCGAAACAACAGGACACGGATTAATGTAGTCAATACACGAACTATGAATATTTCATGCGTACGGCCGTCCGGTTGACATTATTAAAGAATGCAGATCCGCAGAATTTCATTTATTGACCGCCGTTCTCGGCGTAACTTTTTAATTCGAATCTCGGAATTGAAGTTTCCCTAATTGCGCCGCTCCGCGCGGCATACAATGCAACAGAAATCCACGATCGAAAGTGAGATCGTAAGATCATACGAAGCGCCGGAAAGGTCAATCAGCTTCCGGCGAAACGGGGGAGTCCCCGGGCGTCCAATTATCATAGTTCGATTCTCAAGAGATTACAAACGCGTAATTACGATTATTCCAACGATCGCCCAAGTTCCGTCGCGTTCTCACGCGCGAGGCCGAAATTGCGGAATCATCCCGCTCGCTTTTGCCGGCATTTGCTCGCTCGCTCTTTCATTCTGCCTCGCTTCCCAATCAATTATTTACCATTCAGCGAATCACGGAGCGCGAATACAAATACAACCCGCGGATTGACGTTATAGCGGCCGCGCTAACGACATTGCGCAGCGCGGTGGTTCTGCAAAATGAAAAAGAGAGCTTTTGATAACGCGTATTGATGCGAGACGGTTGTGAGGAAGGCCGAGTGAGTTCAACGAGCCGCTCTCTCTCTCTCTCTCTCTCTCTCTCTCTGCAGATACGCGGGAATCGCCGATCGGTCCGCTCGATTTCGCTCGCTCGATTCGCGGAGCAGAGGCATCTGTCCCTCACGGTTATCATTTTCAGAAGGGGCACGTGAGCGTGAGGGCAAAGTGCAAACGTGAGACAGCGCACGCATGAAACGCGTGGACGAAGGGGGAGGGGGGGAAGCGAGGTGGAATCGCGCGAGAACAAGGAGAAAGATCGATCCTCGCTGGAGGAACGAGCTCGATCGTGCGAGTGCTCTCGGTCCGTGTTCGGGCCGATCGAGCAGATAGAGCAGTCTCCAGTGGAATGAATTTCCTAGCCGCAATTAGTCGCGAGCGGAAGTCGCCACGAGATGCGGCATTTCCCGTTCAGCGACTTTTCGAATGAACGAGCAGCGAAGGGAGAGAGAGAGAGAGAGAGAGAGAGAGAGAGCGCTCTTTTTTCCGATCGACGCGAAGCGACGCGTGTTTCCGCGTTCGCGTCGTAAATCTTCTCGCGTGGCGTCTATTGGAAGAGCCGATAAAGGGACGACAGCGTCGTCGTCGGAACTTATTTTCCACCGTTGTCCATCGTTAATTACTCCCGGCTCTGCTATCTCAATTATTACGCACTCGTTTCGTTTGCCCGTCTTCGTTTTATCGCCGCGTGCGCGTCGAACAACGCATATAAGCAAGTATCGATATTAGGTAATCGATATATCGTTCAGCGTGCGCAATCGCTTACTCTGCTTGCACTGAAATCACGAGCCCGCGCGTTCAACGCGCCCGAAGTGTAGCATTGGTAAATTAATAATACCGGCTACTCCCCTTCTTCTCWCTCTCTCTCTCTCTCTCTCTCTCTCTCTCTCTCTCTCTCTCTGTCTCTCTGTTTACATCAGGTAATACCATTTCCACATTCGCACTTTAAACAAGAGAACACTATTCGATACGCGATTCAATTAGCAGGATCGCATTTGCGATCGCGTTCAGCGGATATTCGCGCGCGATGGAATTTACACGAGAGTGCGGCGCGTTTATTTTCCTCGACGCGCGAGAAGGAAAAGGAAAAGAGAAAGAGTGCGGGCTTGATACGACAATGATGCGTCTCCCGATGGACACATCGTCGCGCGATGACTCGCCGACAACGCGCGAACAATCAAGCAGTGTCGCGTCGCGCATCCGTCAGGAGGAAATCCGGATGTGGAATAAAATTAATGATCCCATCTCGCGATCGAAGGGGCCCGATCGTGCTCCGCATAGCCAAGAGGAGCAGATATCTCAGGCGGCTCAGCATCGTTGACGGATCCACGTCCAGCGATGCAGGTCGCGAACAATCGAATAACTAAGTCTGTATTTGGCAGAGACGCGCGCATCTGGAAGCAATAAATTCATTTGTCTAATTCTGCAGAAGCAGAATTCCTGGATAGATATTAGGAAGCATCGCGCTTTGGATTTCATTCTCATCAATCGGATTGAATTCCCGAACGGAACGTGAGTAACGCTATCGCTCCAAAAATACAACATATATATATATATATATATAGCAAATCTCGCTTCTCCTATTTTGTTTCAATGTTTACATCCATCCAATGGATGCATTCTGTTTAGAATACTTTGTAAAGCCCCCGCACACACACACGCGCCTTTACCTTGTCGCCACATCTGCGTGGCTGCAACGAAGGCACGGTGCAAAGGTCGGGATCGTTGCACGCGTGTCAAAGCCACTGCGAACCTCCCACTGCGGGTCACAGAGTACCTCAAAATAAGCCAAGTATTATCGTTCGGAAATCGAGCTATTTAGCGGAAATCCCGCGCTCGCGAGCTGCCCGGCTCGCGGTTCTAATCGTGGTCCTCGAAATCTCTCGCTGCTTCTCATTCGGATAAAGATAAATCCCGTTCGATCGCAACGCGATTTAGCATCGCGATCTTCGATCGAGCAATTCGCGGCGATCTGGCGTCGTCAAGCGATCGCAAGATACGAGTTCTCGCATCTCGCGCGCAGCGACGTCCGTTTCGAGTTTATTAAATTCCTGCGTACTCTCCCGTCCCCCTTTCTGTCTCTCTCTCTGTGTCTCTCCTTTTCACTCTTTTCTCTGTTTTGCTTCCCCGTTCCCCTTATCCTCTATTTAAACGCCCACTTAGTCCGTCTTCTTCGTCTCGGCTGTGCAGTCCCTGAAAACGCGGGCGCTTCCCCAAATTGCGGATTCGCGACGGAGGAAATCGGGGAAAGGATTTAATTAATCCCGTTCCCAACCTTCGGACGGGATGAAACGAATCGGGACGAGCCGCGCGAAGAGACGGCGGGGGGAGAAAACGGGTAAAAAGAAATTTCCCAACGAATTCGCGGCAATCTGACAGTTCGCTTAATGAGTTATCCGGCGCGTGAGCCGTCCCGGTGTGCGTTTCTTCGTGCGAAGGAAGCGATCATAAGATCGAAGCGAGGCTTTAACACACGAGAACACAAAGCTCCGTCATTGGTGTCGGAACGATCGACGGATCATCCGTTTCGCCGGTTATGAGACAGAGAGGGGGAGAAGAAACGAAATTAACGCGCCCGTGGATTTTTAAAAATCCCCTCCTGCTTTTTTTCTTTGTTTCTCCTCCTTTCTTTAATCCATCGCAATGTCAAGGTGCTCTTCTCCTTCGTTTTACGGCGCGCACTTTGGATATCCTCCCTCCGGTAATGCAGCACTTTATTATAAAAGATGAGAAAATTCGTCCCCTCCTCTCGGTTTCTGTCGGACAGTAAATGATCGCTCTCCGACCCCCGGCAATAAATAGTATCGTCAGGCAATAAAGCACGCACTACGTCCACCCTTGGATCCTCCGATCTGCCCACGCTAACGCGTGTCGGCGACTGGCACCGTGACGAGATCCATAGCAAACTAGCAGCGAGCGGATGATTAATGGAATGCTGGGAATTCGATTTCAGGCACGTCTAAAGCCAGATTTACGCGTGTGTTTGCCGTGCCGTTACGCTCCGCGCTCGTTCTCTATCGGGCAGTCTCTCGTCTGCCGCTTGAGCTGCTGAGAAAACAAGGGAAACAACTCGGCGACTTTTCCGTCCCCGTAGAATCCCGCGGCTCTAATTTGCTCTGAAAATTCTCCGTCGTATACCGCGCTTCGATTTCTTATATTACGTGGCGGGACAAGTCGAGCAACACTTTCGCGCCAGGAATCTTAGAGCGACGTAAAGCCGGGTCAAAGTGCCGAGAGCAATAAGGGGTCACTCGGAATAATTTCGGGATAATGGAAGGAGAATCATTTATCGTTTTAAAGGATAAAACGAGCCGCCCGATTTCGACTTTTCCTCGTGAAGGTCACTCCTTTGGACACGAACTTTGTAAAATTCCCACGCGAAACGGCCTGGCATAAACAGGGCGAGCGTGCTCTCGTATTTAACGAGTTCCCGGCGAGAATTAATACCGCAACTTTCGGAGAAGACAAGCGGCAAGCGTATCCTTTTTTACGGACGTTAGACATGGCCTGAGAAGGAGACCTTTCGGAACTTTCGAAAGTCTTTATGCAAAGGTACAGCCCGAGTTATTATTATCCACTGCTCCTCGATCAGCCTCGCGTTATGCGGAATACCGAGACCTGATCCGGTAATCCAATCGGATCGTCTCGCTCTTGATTAACAAACTTCTGAATCAACAATGCCGGCAAATTAGAAATGCAAATGCTATTTTCGTTTGTTCTCATACGGATAGCGCAGGAGCGATCGACTTGTTCTTCTCCTTGTTGCGTAACGTTCAGCCGACACAGCGCTGAAGCAGCTGTCGGATGATAAGATTTATCTTTCGCCCGGCTCCTCTTTTAGACAGTGGGAACAAAAACTTTGATGTACGACGCGATATTCGATGGAGAACGCGAATATCTCAGTAAAGGCGCGCATACACGTACGGATACACACGGATGATAACGCGTATCGGTTTTACGGAATAAGATTAATTACCCTTATAATTACTAACAACAGTCTTGACAAATCTTATTAATCTTTTCTCATAAAACAATCCAATAGATGTGAATCTTACTCTATAAAAAATAAATAATAATATAAACACGCGGGATGTGCAACTGTTAAAGATTAAAGGGAAATTAGTATCATAAACATAAAAGATATTCTTTACTTTAGAAATATATGAAAATTCTGTAATCAAATCCTTCGAATAAAATTCAGAAAAAAATGGACGTCCCGTTGATAATGAAATAGATGCATAAAGTATTGTTCTGACAAAAGAAACGATCTCACTTAAATTTTCCACGATATCGAACATCTTGATTATCTTTCGTTAAATGACTAGTAAGCACATAAGGAGATAATAAAGACTGAAATACGCCACGAGTTATCCAATGATAAAGTCCCAATAAATTAAATTCTATACTTGAAATTATTATTATTATAGTCCATCTTAATGTCGAAAGGGCAATAAATCATATTCACCATAGTAAAGGATTAATATCAGATATAACTATAGTAAAAAAAAATGTGATAGGTAATAAAAATAAATGTAATATATCTTTTATAATTATTCTATTAAAACGAATAAATCAAATAAACTGCAGCTCTTGTTACCAGTGTTGATAAATGAACTAACGGAACAAGTGTAGAAGCAGCTGCAGTCATCGATAGTCAAATTGAAAATGATATTTGAGCTCTCTTTGTAATAAAAGCTAAAATAATCATTAAACATTGTATGATGCTTACTTATATGCATTAAATAAATATTTCATCTGCCATATATAATTATCAACACGATTGTAGTTAATAATCCCATATTCGGTTTACAGTTCGATAATAAATTATTACACCCGAATTGTAAAATCGATAATTTTGATGATAAATTACCAAACAATACTAAACTAATCCTGATAAACCTCATGCAAGTGAAACATTAATTCGGGACTTAAAATGATTAACAATGATCAAACGCAGTTAGCAGAAACAAATCTGAGATAAATGAAGAATCTGATCTGAAGCTGATCGCGAATGACGGTGAAGAGAGTGGAGTTTAAATCTCGGAAGGGAGCGATCGTGCTAAATTATTCACCAAATTCCTTCTCGCACTATCGCTTTCGCAGCTACTCCCCTCACTTATTACTCCTCTCCCTGCAGTTTCATTCATGCCGTATCCTGTTCCGTGTTTCACGAAAACGTTCGCGAGACAGCATCAAAGTCGCGCTGTGATGTGACCGAGCAGCAGCTTCTCGAGCGAAGATCATTTTCCGCGGGAAGATCGAACGAGTGCTTGGCAGTCTTCGAGGCTGACTCATCCTTGGACAGAAGAGCCTCGGTCACTATCCATCGCCACGTTCTATTCTCTTTCCGTCCGCTCGAGATGAAGAAAAATGAAGAACAGACACGAGTATGATCGAACGATCGTCTCGCGCGAAAGTCGTTGATCTTCGAAACTGAAACGCAACTTGACGTGGGTCTCGTACTGCGAAGAACGCGCTGTCGGACGATCGTCCTCTCGCGTTTACATTCGCGTCTCGCGTCGAAACGCAAACTTTCTGAATGTTTGGCGAGAATAACGAGGACAAGCTCGACAAGCTCGCGAATGCGCTCGTGGATTGGCGCTATTGTTTTACGTGAAAGCACGCGTGCACAGATGTGGGCGCACTCGCGTTCCCACGGAAATCTACCTTTTATCAGCGAATACTTTCCCACTGCGGTTCGTAGGATCAAATCTCATCCGCTGCGCGCTCAATTAGTCGCGAGCAATGACAAAGATCAGTCGCCGGCAGTAGGCAAACGCAGTGACGAAAATTACGAGAAATATCGCATAACGGCATAACAGTCGGCGATCCATAAAGACCTCGCGCGATCGAGTGACCCCGGGCGAAGGTTATTGCTTGGAACCGGCTGTAAAGCTCTCAGAACGTCGCGACGTCCGATGTTCCGCTGAATGGATAATCTGTCGCGGTTTTTGCGCGTATCGAACGAGCGAAGGGCGAGTCGCGTCGCGGCGCGAACGCCGGAAGTTCGCCCTCTGCCGCCGCGAGTTCCTCGCGCGAGGAGGATGGCCGCGGAATTTAGTGCAGTCGCGTTCGCGCTCGTATGACTCCTCGGGCGGCAGTAAGCCGTTTTACGATCATTGCCGGATTATACGTAAATGCGTTCCGCATGCATTCGCGCTCCCGCGTACGTATGATTTGTATGAATGTTTATGCGGGTCCACCCTCTCCCTCCCCTCCCCGGACGCCGCCGTCATCCGGCCCCGCTTTCCGCGCTGCCCGTTGAGCGGGTAATTTGCTTCTCGCTCCGTTGGAACTCGCGTGTTGCCATCAAGACCATCAAGATCGTCAAAAGACACAATCGGAAGAGATAGTGCAGATTACTTCCGGTCATTGTTCCCGTTGCACGCGCGGTTCTGGTCCATCGCGGGGATGCTGGCCGGAAGTAGGAACGGCGTGCGTTAATTTTCTCGGAAGCGGGGCATCATCTGCTAACGACGTTTCCATTCGGATCCTTCCTCGGTGATAGCCGACAATCTCCATTCACAGGTTCCTTGCATTCTTCCCAGATGCGAGTCCGATATCGCCCTCCCGACTTCCTCATCTGCTGGCGATCGCGGATTAGCGTTTCTGTTACATGCGATTGTTTCGCTCCGGAACGCTCGGCGATCGCTTCGCTGGAGAAGCTAACAGCGTAATGGGAAGCGCGTCGATTTATCTCACAGTCTGGCATCGGTATCGAGGAACTCGATTTTCTCAAGTGCAACGGAAACGCGCTGTTCGATGTTGGAAAAACCACCTTGTCAATGTCGCGGATTGGAAAGCCGCGAGGCGGCCTCCAATGCTGAATTTATGCGCCGGCAGCTTTAAAAGCCCGCCGTAAACGCGAAACGCGGAACGACGGGATCTCGGTTAAGGAACGATCTGCTGCGGTTTCGATCCTCGCCCCGTTCCCCTCCCCTCCCGCCTGGAGGATGGAACAGGCCCGGTAATACGAAGACATTTTGCCCGCGCGTAACCAGGAATAGGTCGCACCGTCTCCTGCCGATGCGGAAAAAGAAACGAGTCGATCGGGAGGAACAAAAACGGCCAATGCGAGAAAGAGAGGAAGAGGGGCTCGCTAGTTTTTTCTTCCCTCTTCTGTGCTCTCTTTCTCTCGAGAATCGTTCCGGAAAGGAGATACGAAAGCGACGCAATTACCGGACGCAGTTTGAAAGCACTTATCGGGGGATCATTGTTTGCTGCCGAAAGTGCGCGTCTGCAATTTTGACTTGCACTTCCGGTTGGCCGTTTCGGCCAACGACAAGCACCCCAGAGCATCAGCCAACTCCATGCTGGTCGTTCATTAACGTAACGATACGCTTAACGTCACTCTCGTCTCTTGCGCGTACGCGTACACGCGATCAATACTCGTACTCGCCAAGTATCTAGATACTTGGCTTCTCGCGCTAGCAGGTTTTTAGGTTCATGGCAAGCGCCATTGTGTGCGCGTGTGCGTTAAGAGCTGGCAGAGCTTCTCTCGCTCTCTTTTCCGCGGCTTTCAGAGAGCAAGAGCGAGATTCAGTTCGTGCATCGATCGATCATCCAAATATGAACTCCAAGTATCGCCGAAACTTGTATCGGCTACCACAGCATCTCGTCCTCATTTCCACTCCGGGTCCTCCCCCGAGCACGTTCCGAAGACCGGAAGCAGCGCGTTAGGATGCCGGTAGTAATGAATGACGGAATCCACGCGCGCTCCTTCCGCTGGTCGTCAGTAAGATGTAAAGGCGCTACTTAGAGAAGCTATTTCGCTAAGAGCAGCGCGAAACACCAGGGGTGGAGACGGGGATGATGGCGGTCGCATGGCATCGCTGCGGTACACCGCCATCGTTATGAGAGCATCGGGCTCCGCCGACGAGGATATCGCTGACGGATATGACGAAAAAATATGGAACAACATCGGGGCGTTCCCCTGGAACAAGAGAGCGCGATCGTAAAATTGCTAATCCAGGGGATAAGCGTATCCTGCGCCGAGGGTGGGCCTGCAGTCGAAGAACCGTCGATTCCATGTTGCTTCGGGGGGAGCGTCGGTTGTGAGTGATAACCGCCGCGATATTGCCCGATATTAGCATCGATGCATGCACGAGAGAACGATAACAATAAACGGAAACTTTGGTCCAGCCTCGCGATTACGCTCGCGGATGCGAGCTCACCCCCTCCACTCTCTGAATTTCCGCGAACGCTGAATTTCGTCGATAAGCCAGGCGAGCATTATCGATTTCAATCGATCGCGCGTATGGTATGCTCGAAGAGAAATATTTGGCGCGATGGGAAATGTTCAAATGTACAAATTAATTTCTTGCCCTTCCTTTCGTAAAGCAGGAAATTTATTTACACAAGAGTTGTATGATGCAACTCGCTGCAGGAACTTTGTTTCCTGCTCGAGTTTTGATTCGGTGGATGCTCTCCGGTTCCTCAAATTTTTGAGGTTAGCCGGGGCTGTTCTTCGTCTCTAAGATTAAAACCTGCCTCGTGGAATCTACTTGCACGAATTTCTGCAGGTCGTATGAGTCGCTGCACCTTCATCAAGAGCACAACGAATCCTTTCAGCGGCTTGAGCGGCGTTCTTCTCCAGCTGGAACGCGAAAGGAATGCAGCGCCGGATATGCTCCTTATCAGAGGCCATCGTGTATACATGTGTCTCTAGAGATTATATTGCTCGCTTTACTAGTTTAAGGTATCTTGAAGGTAGCTGTCAGCACTTAGAAATCCCAAGAGGATCGGCAGGTATTCTGATTTAAAATGGTTTTCAAAATCGGCGAAAGAGAAGCAAGAAATTAATTGGTGCTCTAACAAAAACGTACATCCGATCGCGTGCGCAACCGTTGCACCTAATCTTCTCCCGATGCGACTTTTTTTTTTTACTCCATTTGTACTTCAGTCTATCAGTGGTTTTGCGAGGCGTTTTTGAAACTTTTGTGTTTCTCAATCTAGCTTTGTCATGCTCACGTTGTTGTTGTTCTGGACGTTTCTTGGATTCTTGGAGAATATGAGAATTGTCCGACACGTATATACGAGTTTTCGATTTTCCGCCCATTTCTGAAGCAGTAAGACGGCGCTGGATTAAATTAGATTCGATTAAACTTTAGTCGATTTATCGAAGCAAGTATATATAGCGTCGCAAATTCATCCTCGCATGTGCATAATTATTCCAGTATATCCCGAATCTTATATCTTCCGAAATAGATGCATGGAATTCGATTACTGTCATTTCACCGTTGATGTAGCTTCGCTGTCTGGATTGCTTCGGTGACCTTTATGACATCTCATCCGTCTCGTAAATCGATAATGATAAATATTTATGAGCGTCGAGTGAGGCAATAATAATCATCGGCCTGCATAAAATGCTTTGTCAATGTAATTAATGGTATTAATAATATCAATTATAACGGAATAAAATACACCTCCCTCCCTCCCTCCCTCACACACACACACACACACACACACACACACACACACACACACACACACACACACGCTGTGTATTTAATGAAACGGATCTTTGAATATTATAACGACCATTCCACGCACGTAATAGAAAGAGAGTCGGTCCATGAATGCGCATGCGCGCGAGAATATTGAAAATTTCTAGCTTTTCTTAATACAAGCGTCGCGGAGTACGATATCGAATACCGTACCGTTGAATTATGACGCATCGGACGCGGAATTCATTTTACGCATTCGTGTCCCTATAATTGAATTGATTACGATAAATCCCGTTACGCTTTTTCTACAGAGCGCCCTCTCCATATCCGGTAATTAAATTTTGATTAGATATAACGTAGGAATTTAACACGGCTTATGCGCGATCCGCGCCCGGAATATCAACGTAGCCTTGCCTGATCCTTGTAAAGGGGATTTTTATTCGTCGACGACGAAACAAAACGACATTATTGCGCGCGCGATCTGAATCGATCATATTCATCCGGCAAGATTCACGAGTCACAATGCGCCGCTGTTGTAAAGCGGCTTTTTCGGTCAGCCAAATCTGACTCTGCGCAGATTATCCTGCCGGATAGGGCGAGATAGTTCCAGCTAGAACGGACTTCCGCCCGAGTGTTGGAATTCTGTTCGTACATATCGGGATTCCCGGCTGCAGGCGCGATATGATATTTTATTCGCGAAACCAATTTACGCGCAACGCGCGTCCCGGATCTGACTTAGACTTCCGTATCGCGCGCGACATCAAATTTCGCCTTCGATATCGCTCCTCTATTCTTGAGACAGTCCAAGGCAGCCCGACAGCAACTCCCCGGATAAGTGCAAACGACACCTCCGTGAAATATAAAACGGCGATAGGGGAGAATGAGATGCGTCTCTGAATTCTTCGGGATCATTTCCTCCACGCACTCTCTTCCTCCCTCATATCGCGTCCCATTCTCCTTAAGGTCGCTCTCGCCGATAACCATATCCCTTCCGGCAGTCTCGAGTGCCTCGGTACAGTCCGTAGATCCTCCAATGGCGCTCATGCAGAACGCAAATGAAGCCTCGCGCAGTCTCGAGCGGCGAAGCGAACCTCTCTTTCCGCTGCGCGAGTTTATAAACAATCGCGATCCAACTGATGACGGCGATCGCTCGTTATCGATTTGTATCATTCCCATTGTTGCGGCTCCTCGCGCGGATCTTTATTGTTGTTCTCCGCCTTTCCGAAGATCAACGCTTCCACTCGCTGCGCTAAAGCGATTGCCGAACTTGCCGCGCGCTGCATCAGCTCGGCGAGAAGTTCGGCTCAAGTTAAGCAACCATCCGAACAATCGCGAATTAATTAGCTGCCACTGGAGGCTCGATTACGTAATAACAATCACTATTCGGACTTTGACGACTCGCGCCGCGCCCTTTAGATCAGAAGGAGCGATAATCGAGATATGGCTGGCTGTTTTCGACCTCGGGTGGACCGACTAGCTCGGGACAGGGAGGAACCAATTTTCTCATCGCGGCTTCTTTGATCTCGGCCTCTCGTTGCCAACGGCCGATAATCCTTCGTCTAACTGCGCTTCCATCCCGATCTCTTTACACGGATGCGCAAGGAGTCATAGTTCTGTCGCGAAACTCTAACTTGACGAATTTCTTTCAAGACGGACGTCAACGGACCTTTACTTGTATCGTTTTGTAATTATTACACAGTTAAAGCTCAACCGCGAGCATTCATCATCCAAATCCACATCCGAGCATCCACACCCCGAAGCGTTAGTTCAGTTTCCGACCGGCGTTGATCTACGGGCGAGTCTCCAATTACGGTGCGTGCGAGCGCCGTTCGCTGATGAATTCCGTTTGCAGATGGAATCGCGTGCCGGCCTTTGTCTCAGGGCCGTCAGATTACGTCGGCTCGATGAATAAGAGATTCGCGATCTCTCCTGGACGCATGAATATGGACCGGATGCGTGTAGTTTCGTTGCTTGTCACATGAGCGAGCGTCTCTTCTGACTTCTGCAAATTTGATCCTTTAAGAGATTGCAGCCGAATTTTCTCGAGCTTTCTTCCTTTTTCTCTCCTGGTCACTGATCATTCCTCGACCGCGTCTCACGTCTACAACTTGAAGACGTTTCTCTTTCACGTCTCGTTCCCGACTTCGTATCACGACTCCGAATCGTGTCGTTGATTAAGCGTTATGATCGAAGATCACACAAATGGGACCTTGCAATGGCTTGGCACAAAAGTTACGAAAAACGCTTAGCACATTGTTGTCGAGGAAACTTGGATTTGCTAATTTGCCGTCGATGCTGTTAATTGGAACACGGGCTCGTGTGAGCCTTCGACCTTGATCGAGGTCGAGCCGATTACTATGCAGTAAAGTTGACGTAAATGTCAGTGGACGATTGTAGTGAACGACGGGCGTCCGCGCATTGTAGCGACATATCAGAATTTAAACGTTCGATATTGTCCATTGTATCCCGTATCTTAGTTGTCGGAGCACGTTTGCCCGCGAGCGTTCGCACGCGAGGCGCATTAATCGGCAGCAGTTTACGAGTTACGTTTCCCTGAACAGACGCGAGCATTTCTGCGGACAAAGAGTCTCGAACGTGGCAGCCATTATAACGCGATAAACACGTTGCGCCGAACTGGTAGGCATCGCGGAAACGCGATAGAGCCACGCCAATGTCTCACAGGGAATGAATTTTATATAAATACATCGGCGATGGAGCGAGCTAACAGGAGCCGGTGTAATTTTGCATATTCCACGCATGTCCATCAAACGTTGCAACAAAGGGTGTCGTCGGTATTGCCACGTATCTCTCGTTATTCCACCATTGTGCGTTAAATCCTCGTTCTCCCGCGCCACTCCAGATATTGGTGCATCGTGCGCGATTTAATCAGCTCGTGGCCCGACGAGAATGCCGGGACAAATAGCGGCCACCGCATATCCATTCTGGTTACGCGATGGTCGTTTCGGATGAACGCCAGACCGAGCTTTAGGCTCCAGCGCGACGAGGAAGCGCGAGGAATGACTTTCAGCCGCTGCGACGCGTCTGCGAATCTCGTTTATCTGTACGAGTTGTAAAAAAATTGGAGATTACTGTAACGCGAGTCATCCTGGCTAATTGTGCCCTCCGGGAGTTGCGTTTTAGGGAACGAAGGGACGAAGGCATCTCTTTCCTCTCTGCCGTTCCGTCTCTCTCGCGAAGTGTGTAATGGCAAATAACGTAGCGTCACATAAAGTGCAACGATATCGAGCTACTTCCGGAATGAGATCATGGTCGGAAATTACATCGGGCTGATACTCGCGGGAAAGCGTACTCTCGCGAATATTACCTCATTACGTATCGCGCATGCGTAATGGCGTGCCGCTGTAAGTGACCGCTCTTGCTCCCTGAAGGGACCCCGAAGAAAGGAAGTTTTCCATAATTTTAATGCGCGTTCCAGAGATAAATAGCGCGCATACTCGTTAACTCTATGCTGCACTGCTCCACGCGTTGTTTGATTTATTCGTTTGTAGGAAAGATATCAAACACGGAAGAGACTCCCCGATCGCATCGCGTTGGAATTTCATGAGAATTGCGGTGAAAAGTCAAACGCGGTCAAACATTTGAATCGATCCGCATCAAGTACACGACTGAAATTAAATCTGCAATTTTGGATAATTCCGTGCGTAATCTTTTCGTTTGAGGACGAATTGGCAACGTGATATGCGATTTATCGTTTGCTAAAAATGCCGAAGAAAACCAATCGCGTTTGATCGCGAGCGAGCGAACTCGATTCTCGGATTGCTGGTTAAGAGAAGCTCGATTTCCGGATTTCTGCCGTCTGTTTGCTTACCTCGCTGTCGTGATTTCGACGAACGCGTATTCCGGCGTGCGAGTCAATTTCACCGAGCGCTCGCAAATTATTGAAGAATACAAAACGGGCAAACGTACTCGGAATCAATTAAGAGCGCAGGAGAATGGCCACGAGCGACGCAACTAACAAACGGGGAACGAATGAATAAATGCACGTGCAAATATGCGCGCGCGCAAGTAAAGCGAGAGAGAGAGAGAGAGAGAGAGAGAGAGAGAGAGAGAGAGAAGTAGAGGCAGGCAGATACGGAAACTGTAAAACTGGGATCGTGCAAACACAATCCTGCGCGGAAGCGATTCGGGAAGCTCGTTATCGTAACTTTCAGGCACGATTATCGACAGTCGTTGTAAAAGTTGTACGATTTTATTATCGAGAAACGATGTAGCGATGTAGTCATTAACGGGATTACGAACGCGTTTTGCAAGCTTAAGACTTGGGATTTTATCGCGCGATGCGCTTCTCGCTTATCGTCACTGCGTCGGAATGTTCAGCTTCCTATACGTTAATTGTCAGGCAATTATTAATTAAGTTATAACGGTCAGCGTACGAAGAAGCACGTTCCGGTCTGCATTCGCGTGCATTCGGAATCGCGCTTGAAGTCATCAGCGAGGAAACAGAAGCGTCCATTTCTTTAATTAAGGATTAAAGAGAGGAAAATTTCAGCGTACGAATTTCAGCTTAGCGAAGCAGCGAACTCATAATCTCGCACCAAAGTCAAAATGAACCTCTACTTTTCTCCGCCCGTCCGTCCTCCTTCCCCCCCCCCCCCCCCCACCCGATCCCCGGCAGGGTGCTGCGTTTCCTGATCTCTACTTTTCTGCGGGAATCAAATTCGGCCGCGGATTAATATTACGCGCGAATAAATATTTCAGACGCGATGCCGCCGTGAACATTGCAGCAAAGTGACGTAAGCACGCCGTAAGATTAACGAGATAATGATCGTTTAATGGCTTAATGACATAATCGGCGCAAAACACGAAATTACACTTTGCGCTGGTTACACATAAGCGCCGGCATAATAAAGCAACTCTCGCAATAAGCCTTCCGAAATGGCTTTCACCTTCTCCCCTCGCCCCCTCCTCTCCCCTCCTCCCCGCCCCGATCCCGGACATCGCCGTTAATCAGAGCAGCGTGCGGGGTGTACTCGGTGTACGCGGCACTATTATTAAAAATTCGCCTCGCCCGAATGCACGAATGCAATTAGAGCATTCATAAAAAACGATGAATTCATAAAAGACGACTGGAGGAAGATGATCGTGCGCGCGCGCGAGCGTATTCCGAAAGAATAAAGCGTCCCGAATGCAGGAACACTGCATTATCCCGGGCGATTTCGCAATCATTATCGCAAACTGCGATATACGTGTATAGGAAAAAGCAAAAAGAAAACAAGAGGAGTGAAGAAGGAGAAAGCGATGTTGAACGCGCCGTAGCGACGAAGAAAATCTCGAAAAACGCCCGCGCGATGCAATTTCGACGTGAGGGAAGTTCGCGCGACATGCACGCGTGTTAATAATATCGCCGCGCGTTATTCATCGAGGAATAACAAGAGCAATTTCCGCGGAGCGATTGTGTCATAGTTTGACACGATTGCATCGTAATTTCAAATAAAGTTACTGCGCGCCGCGCTGGGAATGCGCTTGGCGCGAAAGCGTCGCCGTTTGAATCCGGGACTCCCCCCGGCTCGACTCCGGCTCGGGTTAAGCGAGCGAAAAATGAGCGCGTCTCGCCGCGGAATATCGGAGGGGCGTGAATAATTTCGCGACGTTATCGCGGGAGCCGCGCGATCGATAACGCCGACTCCAAATTTAGCGGTTCTGCGCGACACGTGCGCGCGCGTACGATCGCGAGGCTGAGACATCTCCTTCCATCATCGGCCAGAAGCGCACTTGCGCGCGTGCTCGCAAGCGGATGGCATCCTCGCGGCTTCAACGGAGAGCGAGAGAGGGAGAGGGAGATAGGAATCTCCGAGTCTTCCCTCGACCCCCTTTGATGCCAGCTCTCGCAGGTCCGATGGGACGGACCTTCGACCTCGTTAAAACCGCATCCAGCTAGATTACCTTCAGCGTTGAGCGTTGATGAAGTGTACATTAAGGCGTGCTAGGTCACATCGCATCGCATCGCGCCGCGCCGCGCGTGAGCAATTCAGGACGACCTTTCCTCTCGCGGAGAAGGCGGCCGACGAGTCGCCGCTCGCTCAATTAGACGGGCTGCTATATTGATTAGCGTTGCGGAGCGTTGATCTTGGCGTCGAAGCCGAGCGTCGCCGCGGAAACGCCATTAAACGGGAAAAATTGGATATGGATTGCGAGTGCGGGGAACACAAACACAGCTGTTGCCGAGCGGCACGTAGCGTCCTCAATCGCGATCGCTCGATCGACTCCTCTTCGATGGAGGACAAGTTGGGAGATCCCGAATGCGCTCCGCGATTTCTCAGATATTTCCGTTACCGTTATCTGAAATAAAGCTCCTTCCCGGCGCACTCGGACACTCCGGCGGCTTCTTCTGGCCTATTCGGCCTGGCCGGTTCTCGCTGGTTTTCTTTTATAGATCATAACGGGGTTTTCAAAGGGGGTCAAAAGTTCGACGAGACTGTCGCGATATAACGAACAAGCCGAAATAACGATAGCCGAATATAACGCGATATAACGAATAGCCGAGAGCATCTATGCAAGTTCCGCTTTAGCCGACGTAAACTACGACATAATACGATTGTTAACTGCATTGTTAAGACCAGCGAGAAAACGCGCGACTGCCTCTCGTAACAAGAGCGAGTGTCACAAGAGTAACGGCGAGCGGATCTCCAGTGTCACGGACGGATAAGTGACCCGATATCGAATAATGTCACCGATATCGATCGCGCTTACAGGGAAATTTGTTTACGTGGTCGCGGACACACACGTGGACGGAATCGCGATGGGAAAAATTTATCGGGCCGCCGCAATAATACACGACGACGAGGGTCTCTCGTCAACGATGGACAAAAGCGCGCTTCAAGTGTCATTAAGCTGACACAATTCCATTACGCGATGCATCCTGGATGCTGGAACCTTTCCGGAAAGTTCACCCGGTCGGCAGATCGCTGCGCTAACCCCGTCTTCCTGGAATATTATTCCTTCCCCCCTCCCCCCTCCTCCTCCCTTTCGATAACGTTCAAGATAGCCGCGTCATCGATTTCCTGTTCCCAGTGAGTGATGTTCATCGCATTCGATCCCCGTGAAGCGCTACTCTTCGATGAGCAAGATATCATTAAGCGAACGCCAGCCCCCGCAAGTATTTCATCATTCCGAGAGTAATGCGTTTTATTGGCGGGAACGCTGGGAATTACAGAGATAAATTTCATTTTTACGCACTTTCTTTACGCGACGTCGCGGGCATATGGGATATTACGATAGCAATTCTTTTTCTGTGTTTTCTTCTCTCTGGAATTTTAGCAATCATCCTGGAATTTAGAAATCAATCAGAGATCCCTGGATTTAGTTGAAGGAGAACCCGGAGTTGTTTACTGGAATTATAATACTTGAATTCGCTTTAGTTTTTACTGCTGGATATGGAATGATTATCATCTCTTTCGTTTCGTCATAAATAATCATATTCAAGAATTTATATAAGCATTCTCCGAGATTTGTAATAGGAGCAAGTATATAAATGATTTAAATCTATATGACCTCGAATTGGATATAATGAATTAACGCGTTGAAAGATAGCTCCAGTTCCAAGTTATTTTCCGTGTAAAAAACTTTTCACTGAATTGATGGATGGCGAGGAATAAATGAATAGAAAATTAAAATTACGTCCAGCATAAACTTTCGAGCTTTCTGTCGCTTACGTTGAACTTAAGCTTGTGTAAGCTTCATAAACGATGACGACGAGAGAACGTCTTGCCTGATATCTATCGCTCGAATTAAACACGATGCTTTCATCATCGAGTCGTTCATCCGTTCTCTCACATTGTCTGCATTCGTTTTTATCGCCGCTAAAGTTTCGGGCTGAACCAGATTCTGCCTGCATCATTTCCGATTCGACGGGCGATCGGGCCACGCCGGAAGCAACTTTCGATTGTGCACGCACAGAGTAACCGGAATTACGGTCAGCGATCCTCATCGCGGCATTATGTCGGCGTCACGGCGCATCTAGCTGACGGACGGAGCTGAAGAGCGAGAGCAAGGCAAAAACCGGGAAGGCAAAAACAGCGGGCGATGTTAATGGCGACGATAATGGCGGCGGGGCAACAAATACGTGAGCGGCCGGTTTCTTGCCGTTATCGTGGTCGTCTTCGCGGCGATAAAGTCTTATTAGGTCGAGAAAGGACGGTTTTCATCTGCGGGCCATCTCTCTCTTCTGGACGAAATAATGGAATTTCATAAATGCGCGCGCGCGCGCACGCGCACGCCGAACCCCGCGATTCAATTTTGGTCGTATCAACCCCGAACCCGGACAATGGACGCAACTTATCTTGCTCTTTCCCGACTAGTGATGGGATGGGAAATGTGATTGTTTTTTTTTCCTAGAGAAGGGGGAGAAGGGAAAAGAATTTGTAATAGAACTGTTAGCGGGCGACTAAATGCGAAAATTAGATCGATTAGATCGTGGCGGCCTCCTCTCCTTCCCTCGAAGCTGCGTAAACAGAAAAAACTGCACGAACACACACGCGCACATGTGTTTCATTGATGACAATATTTTATTTTATGACTGATTGAATTCCGTCACGCTGAAACGTGGAAAGGAATCATCAGAAGCATCGAGCCGTTCGTTGTCGCGCTGCGTGAGCGTTTCTCCGTTCGTATACATGCGCCTCATGCGTTATAAATTGATATTTTTTCCCTTTTTCATGAATATAATGCTTTAATTGCGCGCTGCCCGAAACGCACTCGGACTCGATTTTAAATCGCGAGTACCCGAAGCAATTTTTTACATTGCCCTATTTGATGGAACAATAACGATCGCAATCAAAACGCCGTTGTTCCAGCCAATGTAAATTGGACGGCTTTGCAAAAAGTGTAGATGAAACGCCGGGTACTAATTGCCCCAAGCTGAATGCACTTTATGAGCTAACGAACAGAGTATTTTCATTATTATTGATAATTATTCTCATTCCTGGCACGCGCGCGCGAGAAAGAGAGAGAGAGAGAGAGAGAGAGAGAGAGAGAGAGAGAGAGGTCTTTGCCTGGAAATGACTTGGCTCTTTTTTCTTGCAAAAAAGAAACAAATATTACAAGGATATTGCTGGGATTCATCTCTTCTATAAAACTTATAAAAAGCCCAGAAGAAAAGATATATATATATATATATATATATATATATATCTGTCTCTCTTTCCCTCGGAAGAAAGCTTCGCGATTCGACGAGAATAACTGGACAATTCGCGCGATCGCGAGATCTACATTCGACGCGGTGCTCGGCGCAAGAAATCTCCGATAAAACGCGCATTTCAAGCGAAATCCGCTGCTCGCGGATACGCTGTTCGCGCGAAACGAGTCCGTGCGACGAGGGCGGGGTATAATAGAGATTAATATCGGGGATTAAGTCCTCTTGCGTTTCTATGGTTTTCATCGCCAGCATGGATTATCGAGTTTGCTCAGCAGCCGTGAGAATTGCATGAATTCTGGCCTCGTCTATCGAGAGTCGCGTGGCAAGCTCGAGCTGAGCCAACCAGCGTAAGAAGGCGCGCGTAACACAGAAGCGAGAGTTTCATCGGATTACGGTTGGTGGTTACAAGTTGCACGTAGAATGCGGATGATCTTGGTCCCCACCGAGCAAGAGAAAACTCTGCGCGGAAGAGAGTTCTCGCAGATGTTTCAATCATGCCGCGGCAAACGAGAATCGAATCGCGCGCCTCGTCGCGCCAAGATCTCGATGCGCTTTAACCCCGCGAGTGCACGAGGAGCACCGGGAAGGGAACCGTGGCGATAATCGAATCGCGATCGATTACGAGGACGCTAACGCGTCGCGACGTTGACGCTGAGGAACCGTCGTCGGGAAATGTACAAACGTGGCGAAAGTAACGATAACGGCATTCTGCATTCTGCCGTCAGCATCGCAAACAGTCGAGGAGTCCTCATGCTTGTCGCTCCTCATGATAGTCGCGAAGGGGGGCGGTGGGGGGGGGGGAGATGATGTTTCCGATGACATTCGGCTTGGCAGCTTGAAATCGCGCGGAATGGTTTCAAAAAATCCTGCAAGATTGCATTAAATCGGGGCAGCTATACGCGCGTAACGCGGCATATAACGACACGAGCGAAAGGTTTCCATCGACTTTCAGATTTTCGGATCCGAGTCGAAATTTCGCTGCCAGTTTCGAGTTCTCTCGACGTTCCTGCAATGTCGGGAGGACGATTCTGCATTACGGGGGCAAACAGGATTTCCCGGCGTCTGATGGATTTCAGGCAGCGCGTTCTCAATACAAACTAATTTCCTGCAGCGCGGCCGGAGAATTTCTCTCTCTTTCTCTTTCTTTTTTCCTGCCTTTCTCCAATCTAGATTTTCTTTGCGTCTGAAACGAGCAGTCAACAGGTTCGCTTAGCGGAAGGGAAGCTCTGCGAAGGATAGATCTGCTCTTCCTAAATAAGATTGTTTTGATGGATCAAGTAATATCGAAAGTGGTTTACCTAACTGTCAGGGGATATATCTACACAGTAAATACCGGGAAAGCTGCGGCACGCGATACGTGCATCAATACTATTACATATCTATACAATAAAAGCGTCGATCGGTTCATTACATTTACAAATATCTTGAGGCTAACATCACAAGTAATAGAAATCTGAAAGAAGAGATGCAAATGCAGCCATAATGTCTGGCTATGTACGCCATACAATTTGGAGAAAGAAGATGAGCTCAGGCAGCAAGATAAGAATATATAAAATCTGTGCGGGACCTACGCCATTGAAAGAATGGAAACAATCATCACTACTAGGAACAGCGGAAATGAGAAAGTGTATCATTGGCAACATTCTGCGGGACAGAATTCGCAACATCATAAGATGGGCCAGAATCAGAAAACGAGCATGGAAAGAATGATGTAAACAGGATGGATGATAATCGGCTTGCAAAAATCGCAAAAAATGAGAAACCAGACATCCCCAGGTCACCTGGACGACCTTGGTGCGAAAGTTGGATATCGGCATCACAGGAGAACAGGCACACTGGATGAAATACAAGACGTGATCCTATCAGAAGAAGAAGAAGAGTGCGTGTGCATTGGAGCGGAGAGAGAACGCCATCGCGAGAGTTACAGAGTTATCACACGCACTCGCGCGCGCACTCGCGCGCGGCTCTATTTTCACGCTGCTCGTTTAGCGCTCGGCGAGGCGAGGTATAACGATAACAGCGCAGAGAGGCACTTTCGGCATGATATATCGCATCATCGTGATCCGAGCCGTTGATTTTGTGGGAAAGTAACACGATGAGAATCCGCTTTCGCGGATTAACAAGTGCCGCGCACGAGCACGCGCGCTCCATCATGCGGCGACAGCCAAGGGAGGGGGCGGGGGGAGGGGGGAATTTGTCGCGATTATCGTCGCATCTGTTACGCGTTAGTGCTTGACGCGCTTAACGAAGCATTTATGGGGCTTTTAGCTTCCGGTCTTATCATTATTCAGGGGGCCAACAGGACGGCCGACGACACGCTCGGATATGACAAGGTTATGCTAATCCGAATTATGCAAACCTGAGTTATGCAAATCCAAAAAATGGCGTGATATAAGAAAGGGATGCGTCAATAATGCTCCTAACACGCGTGAGAAATGTGAAGGATGCCGCGCAAAATATGGGGCGTACAAATTAATCTCTTGCTTTCATTTTGCAGAACTTCGGCTTCTTTCATCAGCAAAAGGCCCAATTCATCGCTCAATTTGATACAGCAACTCGATCCTCTTCCGTTTGAGCTGAGTCTTCATCCAGTGAAGAAGGATGTCACAGTTCCTCGTCGCCTTCAAATTTTTCAAACCGGCCGGAGCGTTCTCCGTCTTTAAGGTTATCCTCTCTGAAGCCTCTCGCATCAGCTGCAATTATTGCGATTTTATCAAAAGAACGACATGAATCATTTCAACGTGTTCAATTGGAAGTTCTTTAATTGGAACGCGGAAGGAATACTACAATGCCGAATACGCTGCCTATCAGAGACTATCATTTGCAGGTTATGTTACCGGCTTAAGTACATATTCATACGATATTTTGAAGGCGCTCAAAATGTCAAAATGTCACGCACGGAGATTACAAAAGACAGGTGTTCCGATCGAAAACGGATTTTCAAGATCGGCGGGAAAGAGCAAGAAATTAATTTGTACGTTTGCAAGAGATTTCATGATCTTTCGTGGGATCGTTTCGGGGGTAGAATTGCATCCGGCGATTACTTGATCTTAATTTTACGAAATATTTCGCAAAATCGTGCGGCACTTGAGCGGGATATCAAGCGCATTTTATCGCATTTTTCACGTGAAACTATTTCCTGCCTGAGGATCTTCTCTCTACGAGGAGACATTTTTTTCCCATAGCTCCGTTCCAACATGAGGAGGAGCAATTATTTCTGCGGCAGGTTATTTTTAATTTCGCCGTGCACGTGATACCTCGTGCCGCTATTATGGCACGCTACTATGGCGACTACGCATTACGTCGTTTTAAAAATACAACGACGAAGCCGCGCGAAGCCAAAAATGTCAAGTGTTAATAAAACGCGCGGTGTTATTGCGCAGCTGAAAATTACGGCTAACGCTATCTTGTGAATATTGCACAACGCACTTTAACATTCTAAGGCACCTAAAAGGATTTAAGAAAAATTGCATTACCGATTCAAGAAGGAAAAGCATTTTACGCTGGAATGAAGTGGAAGGAATGACTTACGCGCATGCGCATAATTTCATCTCTCGAACGTGCAATCTCTACACACTATTGTTTTTCCCTCGTGATTATTTCGTTTTTGAACCACGCTTATTCGCGTTCGCGGAATTATTCGCGTCACTCGCATCATTCCTGCGGTGCGGGACGGAAAGATTACGCGTTATCAATATTCCGTCCGAATAATTGTGTACAAGCGCGCTTCGTCAAGTGTTATCGATACAATTATCCATCCGTTCCATGAGACGCAACGACAATCCCGATGACACAACCGTATTGCGCGCAACTCCGCGGACTTGCGTCCGCGGCTTTAATTGGAAACTGTGTCGATAAGAGATTTAGAAGCCGACGAGAAGCAGCGAGCGCTGCTGGCGATTGGCATATCGCGCTTCCATAAACGCGGCGCCGCGCGCGCCCGTGTCATTCGCAATTTAGCAGCTGTCGTTTCCGGATCGACTCCTCGCGGAAACAATTAAAGCGCGCAAACGCCCGATCGATCGCCGCGGCACGGAAAGAGGCGATTTGCAATCTAGACGGCGAAAGAGCGCCGTCTCGCAGATCCAGCTCGCCGCTCGCCCTCTCTCGTCCCYCCCCCYCCCCCYCCCCYCCYCCCCMCCCCGCCGATTAATTACATCGCGCACACGTGCGGGCGCGTGTATCAGTTCCAATCATCCGGAACATCGAGGCCCAATTATCCCGACGCGTCTAACGCGACACGCATAACGCGTGTAATAACCGCGCAGCGAGTATCGCGCAGGTGCAATACTGCGCCGATACTGCGCTTTAATTACGTCGCGTCCGGGATCAGCGCTTTATAATTACGAAAAGGAGGCGCGCTCGCCAAGCTTCTAGAAAACAATCGAGTCGAGCCGAGTCAGCACGCGGAGACGCGTGTTACGATTAACACGGCAACGCCGGATGCCTGAGTGATCAAGCTCGATCCGCTAATCCCCGAATGATCCCGCGAGCGAGTCTATGATTCGCTCTCGCCTCCCCCTCTCCTGCTACCGCAAGGGGGGAGAACGCGAGAGAGTAAAAGTCCGCGCTCCGTCTCCGTTTCCCAATTTCCCGGCGGATCTGCGTCCGCGCGCGGACGCTAGCCAGCTGCGTAACGCGCGTGTTGAATCATCGAGGCCGATATGCGGCAAATTAGGGGACGATGCATCATCGGCAGACGCAGCGCGGGTAAACATTAGCGTGTAATGCTTGGCGGTGAAATGGTGCGCGGCATTGCGATTATTCGACTGGCAGTGGCGGCGGTGCGCCGCCGGCGTGCACTCCGCACTCAATTATCGCGAGAGATCCGAGCTCCCATCCCACCTCGCGAAACGCGAGACCGTTGTCGGCGGTTAGAGGCTGCGACCGAACGTATTTACCGCCGAGCGACCTAACGGAACGACCTCTGCTCTCGCCCCGCGAGCGGCTTCGATTGCGATGAGCGGTTATTAAATCGCGCCGCGAATTGAGAATTCAGAAGCTTCTCCTTTTCTCTCTCTCTCTCTCTCTCTCTCTCTCTCTGTCTCCTTGTCTCTTTCCGGAGAGCCACTCGGGAGCTTTTGAACAATCAAGAACATAAGCATTCCTCAAAGAGATGCTCGGAACGCTCGCACTTTCGCATACGCCCTCGGGGTGGAATTTGGGGAAGCGATGGCGAAACTAATAGACGAACCATTCACGGACCGGCGACATCGGCGTGAAGCGTGGCGCAAAGTCGGCCGGCACTTCAAAGTGCCGATGCGCAGTCGGCGCTTCATTAGTCGGCGGCTACTAATTCTACCTACGACTTCACTCCACCCTCATGTCGTTAATGTCGTTCGCTCGCAAGTGGCCGCGTGCGCAAATGCGCGCGGAAAATTATCTCCTGGGATATAACAGGAAGAACGAGACAGAGAGAGAGAGAGAGAGATGTTAATTATGGCGCGCCGATGGCATTCACGCGCGCGTGTGTGCGTGGCGAGCGCAATTTTTCACTTCATCCGTCAAACTGTCACGTTTCATCGTGGCGGATCTGCTTTTATTCGGGTCCTCCCCGGGTTCGTTTGTGCGCGCAAAACTTTTTCCGAGTGCCGTAAGACCGTTGCGATTGCGGTTTCATTAGCCGTTTTAATTAGCGCGTTCCGAAAGGCGCGTACGCTCTTGTTTAGATTGTAAAAGCGATCTCAGCGTGCGGGTAAAAGGATTTCGGTTGAAAACGCTGGCGAAAACGCCGGAAAAGTATCATAACGCCGGTTGTTTTCCCGGCCGAACGGTTTCCGCTTCCGCTATGAAGCGGCCTTCAATCTTTCACGATTTTCGAAATACCGTAAGACGCGACTATCGGCGTTATGCCTGGAAAATGTTTAAATGGTTCGGATGTTGCGATAGGATTCGCAAAAGTCGTTAATTTTTTCCACGACCTTCCACGAGCAACTTGCTCCTCTCCGTAACGAAATAAAACTACGTCGATTGCATGTCGCCGTAACGTCGCCGTGAAGAATTAATCGCGTAACTCGATCTCGCCAGGTATTATGCATTTCTCTTGACGCGAATCGAAACGGTTTAATATCATTTAAATTCATAGCCTCTGACAGCTAAATTCTCTCTTAGTTAAATATGCAATCACGAATCGCTGCCACTGCGATGCGATATCGATCGCGATAAATCTTATTTGCCCGTTACACTGTACCTGATCAATGCGTAAATTATTTTCGTATAAAGATGTACGCATGAGTGTATCCATGTGGGTATTTAAATACGATATCATTTAATCGTCGATCAATGCAAGGAGGACGACGTGACCCGTTTTTCTGCGGAAACATTCGATCAGAGTGTAATTAAGCGATCATCGCGATATAAGCGATCCATCGATATCCTACGCGCAAAATCCGGATGCCGGATGCCGAAGTTATTAATAGAAAATTTGTTTTTCAAATATCTTCCGGAGAACTCCCTCTCTCCTTCCTCCCCTCCCTCTCTCTCTCTCTCTCTCTCTCTCTCTCTCTCTCTCTCTCTCTCTCTCTCACACACACACACATACAGAATTTTGAATCGAAAAATTCGTGCGCATCGGAGATGCGCATATCTAATTGAGAAAAATTAGGAAACTAAGATCGAACCTTCGATCTTAAAAGAAGGATCTAGTAAGATCAAATAAGATCGAATCGGGTGCATCCCGCAAAAACAATCCGAATCGCGGAACCTTCCAGATCGCGTTTTGCCTATCATCATTTCACGCTGAAACGGGAGATTGACCGCTCGTGAACCCGAAGCTGGATACGATTACGTCGCTGTGACCCGTAGAGAACGACAGAGAGAGAGAGAGAGAGGGGAGGGGGATTTGATACGCGATGCGTCCTTCGCGAACGTGAAGTTCGGAGCTACGCATCCTCTCTGTAGGTTTCCGCCGTTATTGGATCCTGTTCTTCGTCGTTTATTATTTATTTCAGCTTAGAGAGCCATCAAGTTGCGCGTTATCACGGCAACGCGACAGTTTGATCCGCATTAAGCACCAGGCCAGGCCTAAATTGCGTCACTGTAAGTCCGCGCTAGTGAACCGAGACCGCAACCGAACGCCGCGAGAAACGGCGGATTTAATCGTAACCTCTGACTTAGACCGACCCCGACCGACCCCGATGATGCGCGCCAGCGTGCATCCGACAAGCAACAACCCCCTTCCGAACCGCGTGATTACGAACCCTGAACGTGAACTTGACGCGAGAAGGGTCTTGGCCTCGTTCGCAGCTCGGAGGGTAAAAGAAAAAGGAAACAAGATGACAAGATTCAAGAGCGATCGGCGGATCGGATAAGAGGCGTCCTTTAATTCCGTCGGTGCAATTAAGCGGAAGGATAGCCTCACGGGCAGCGTCCCTCCCTCTCGAGCGAAAGGGACGCGGGGCTGCTCGACCCTGTCGAGCTGAAATCGACTGCCGTCTAGATTCGATGTAACGATCCTTTCCGGCCCGGCGATCGCCGATGATGACCGGCATCGAACCTTCGGGAACCTCGCGGTCACCCTTAGAAACAACCCCCGCGAGCGCCGGTCGATAAGGGTAAGCGGGACAGGTGTGGGGGATCTTCTATGGGATAGAACAAAGATCCTTTACAATTTATGCGCGGACCGGCGCACCCTTGAAATGGCGGCTGTGAAATCTCACAGGGGTAGGAGAGGGAGACGAGGGGGGAGGGGAGGGAAATCGGAGGGATCGATACATCGAGGGGGGAGGGGATCGGCTGGATCCCGCGAGCGGCTTTTATAGCGATAATGCGGCGCGATATCGAGAGTATCGCCGGCATCATTCACGCCGCCGGATATTAACTCTCGCTCGGCGGTGCGATTGGGGGACCCCGCGAGCGGATGCTGACGTCGATGATCGGCGTCGCGACGCGGTCGTGCACACGCTTCGCGCCGGCTTTAATTCCTCGCGAGCGAGGTCCCAATGGCGAGGTCGAGAACGGTGGATTACGAAAGCGAGAGAGTTACACGGACGACGCGACGCGAGAAAAAGTCCGCGTGCGAACTTGGATATTCTCGACGCATCAACGACGCAAGGCGTCTCGATTGATTAGTCTGCTCCCGGCATGAAGAGACCACTCTGCGGCGAATTAAGCGCGTTGCGTTAATATTTACACTTAAAACGCTGCGCCTCGCCAGAATAAACACGCCGGTCTGGCGGTTTCTAAGGGAAATGCCGGGGAATTTAGGCGGATTGTCATTCCGAGCTTAAACTGTCCGCGTGATGGTTAACCGTTCCACTTTGCGAGTTCTGTTTGTTTCCGATCTCGACCCCGGCTGCAATTGCGCGCGCGATTGTTTGGAATAATAGCCAACTTCCGCGGTAGTCCGTCGCGGTAGGAATCCGTCTTTTAGGAACAAACGGCGGAAAGACGGGGAGAACTGAATAAATGAGCATTCTCACGGCGTTGGACGTGAATCCTGAATTTTTATCGGGATTGCACTCGCGGGCAAACGCGCGATAAGCGCGAAACGCGAGTTTTCAAACTGTCGGACAGTCGCGACTTTGGAAAAATATACGACAATATTAAACGCCTCGGCGAAAGCGCCTCGGGGAAATTAAAATAAATATCGGCGCGAGGATCCCGCTACGTGAGCAGCGTGAGTTTTACATTTTCCATCGCGGGAAAATACTTGCGCTGGAGATAAACGCGACTCGTAGCGTTCGCTTTTCCTTTTGCGTTTTGTAATCGGATTTATTCACGTCACTCTAAGAAAAGCACACGTATAAGCGGCACGGAATCCCCGGCAACGGGGATGCGGAAGTTGCATGTACACCCCGGCGTCAGGTCGATCATCCGGTTTTCCTTTTAAGATTTAAACTGATTACTCCTGCCTGTTATTCCCGTGACATGCGGCGCCATCATCGTGGAAGACCCGATAAAGCGCTGCTGCTTTCATGATTCCTGGAAATCAGATTTATATCAACTTGCCGGATCTCGAAATTCATGAAGGGACCGATTGAAGCTGCGGGAGTTTTTCCCAGACTTGATTTTCCCAACTGATCGCCGACTCGCCGATCTTTGTCCCGCTTTAACTTGAGCTTGAATCGGAAAACCGCGATCGCGTTAGCCATTTCGCGAGTAGCAAGCACCTCTCTTGGCACAACTTTCGTACGTTATCTGCGCTACGTTATGCTAACGATCTCGGGGGTCTCTTATCCGGCAGTGCCGGTCTCATCGCGTACGATCGCGATAAAAGTGCGTCTTACAGCGCACTGCACGCTCCTCGCGCTCGCGTTACGATGCCGGCAGGCAGATGATAATCGATTCGCCGATGGCGGATCATTTCGATCAGGAGCATCCGAGATAAGAAAGTTCGCTTCTCGCTGAGGAAATCGATTGGCACGATCGACGGGAAAGGCAGTCTGAACGTTGTCGATCTTTTGCTTTCGATAATTTTTGGACAAGAGGAAGATCTTGGAGATACACGAATAAAATGATTATAATAATTCACAACATTTATTATTAAATATACTATTAATCCAATCAATTACTATATTACTTGTAAAATGTATATAAAAATGTATATCTGGATTGTAAATTTACTACACTGATCTGCCAAAGTAATACAATACCGGTATGCAGTCACATTAAAATCACTCAAATATTTTAAATAAATATATTAAAAATATATTAAAAATGACAAAGTCCTCTCGTGCAAGCATATTTTACAAATAGAAACCGACCCGTTTCATAATTCAACAATGAGATCTTAAGAGTCTTTATCAATAAGAATTCTCCAAAAAATATAATACCGTTGTGCCCAAGACTAGAAAATTATTCCTCATTTGAAAATCAAATTGCCCGTTACAGGAACGATTGCTGCACATTTGAACGTACGCCTCGTGCTTTCGCCTCGGCATTAAAAGGGCATTAAAAGGAATTCTCGTGAATGCAGAGATCATGAATTCTACGCTAACGACTTTTAAGAGTAATCGCAACGGAGATCAAGCCGTGCAGATGCACGTCGGTGCTTTGATCTTCTCTCAGATACACGTACGCGAGGATATTATCCGCTTGAAATCGCGCTGCGATCCCGACGATCCTTCTTCATCAAAGCCCCTTCATTGCGCGTCTGAATAACGCCCGGACAATCAAGTTCCCGCTTCCGAGCCGATTCGCCGACGAGCGTAAAGACGCGTGCGAGATGTCTCAAGCGCGGAGAGGCTCGGAATGAAGGATCATTGGAATGATCCGCGGCTAAAATGACTCCGCCGGGTCACGCATGGCTGTGTACGCGCGCGCGCGAATATTTCTCGACATGTCGGCATGGAACGCAAGGCAATCAGGGCATCGCGAAGCGCGATTCTCGCGCGAGAAAGAGCCCATCTCGCCGACACCTGATCGCGATATCGGCGCGCGACTGCTCGCTTCCGGGCGGAATCGAGCGATTTCTTGGCATCAGCCATATCTCGGCAGGCTGATGGAAGAAGAACGATCGCGTGACCGTTTCCGATATCCTGTTCCCCGAGTGATTTAGATCCAGTCGAACCGTTCCCGAAGAAAAGGAGCGAGATATTCCGCTCGCTCCTTTCCTGCCTCCTCTCTCTCTCTCTCTCTCTCTCTCTCTCTCTCTATCTGTCTCTCTATTCTCTTCCGTAACATATTTCCTCCTTGTCATCAGTTCTCCGGCTGCTCCTTCCGAGAGTTATGAAACTGGCGCGCATCGCGTTGTCGAAATTGACTTATCTCGAAACGGCCGACCAGGAGAAACAGTGTTCCAGAGACGCCGGCACTTTCGGCCTTGCCGACGAGATTCGCTTCAATCTTCTCGGTCGACCGATCGAACGCAACGACGATATCGGTAACTCCGCGGAATTTCAGCCATGCTCGTTTGCCGACTAGGAGCTTCACGCGAGAACACGAAGACGCATCGAGACGCGTTTCTCCAGCCTCGAGACGATCCACTCGTTTCCGACGTTCTCGTGCGAATCAATGAAGAAGCGCGATCGGTCGCGCAACACGGGTGCATGTTAATATCCCTGAATGCCCACTATTTATTCTGGCTTCGGAGGATGTTTGCGCACTCATGGCGTTCGTTTCGCCCGATAAGAGCTGTACGTTCGGATATCTTCCTTCCGGGACGGGGAGAGTCGCACACGTGCGAGCTAATTTACACGTGGATTCGTGTAAATTGTTTATTACATAACGCATAACCATTTGTTACACCGGGCGTGCACAGATTTTGATACTAAAACGCGCCGCGAGTGTCAATCCCGCGTGATTTCTCTTCTGCATGAAATCTTAATCCCCTACGATTTTACCGCCTGCCTCTCGTGGCAGTTTCTTCTCTCTCCTTTTTTGAGATACATTTCACATTTTACAAAGTCACCGCTCTTCCCTCGCTGAGCGACACTTTCCGCAAATGCGGATGCAGCAAAGCGCGGATATTAAACATCCTTCGATCGCTAATGCAATAGTTTGAATAATTTGTTCAGCATGCGATGGATAATATCTTTCGCATAATGTATAACAGAAACGTGTGGATGTACTATTAGATTTCAAGCAAAATCGAGGCTGATCGATCCTTCGCCGAACGCTCGAGTACTCTCGTGCATGCACAGACGATCGAATTAAACGAACGCATCTGGACTGAAATGAGATTCGATTCGGCTCAAAGGAAAAGATTTCGGATACTCTTGGCGCGGATCAATCGCCGATAACTTATTTACCGATCTCTCTCTCTCTCTCTCTCTCTCTCTCTCTCTCTCTCTCTCTCTCTCTCTCTCTCTCTCTCTCTCTCGGAGGGCTGCGGCGCGGGTAATCAACGGACGCGGAACAGGAACAGCGCGAGAGAAACGCCGGACGATTGATCATTCCGTCAAACGACCGAGTCCGCGAAACGTGCGGGATAACGGCATTGCGACAGCAATCTAAGCCGGAATCTCCAGTCTATCTTGTCGGGAAATGCACGTCGCCTTGCGGGAAGGTCGTTCCGGTTCAAACGAAATCCGCGGGCGACGCGCGTAAACGCCAGCGCGGAACGGATATTGGAAGAATGGCGAGCAGTCGCCCAGTCGCCTTGCGATGACGATAACATCGCTATACCTCTCGTAATCCCTCGTTCTGTAATGTCGCGCGTGATGGAGGGATGATCGAGCGTATAGAGCAAACATCGTCGAGCGGCGCGCATTATCGAGCTGTCCAACCCGCGAGGAATGGACAATCGCGTCCATTTTCCGAGGAAAGGGGGAAGCGGTTGCCAGGAGGCGACAGCGAGGGATGAAGAGACGGACGAAGCTGAAAAACGCTCCGAGATGTGCCGCATCCGCGGGATTCTTCCTCGGATTGCTCCTCGTCATCACGTGATGCTTCGAGCGGGGGATTCGGCCTGAAAGAAGAGCGGGCGGGGAATCGAAGGTCGAAGGGACATCGGAGAGTCGCGGGAAGGAAGGAGGACGCGCATTAAACACAGGAGAACGCGGGATTGTATCTGCGAATTTGTGCTTTTCCTTTTTTTTATTTTTATAACTCTTTTACTCTCTTAACTCTTTACCCTCGACCTCCGGCCGGCGACCAGCACGAAAGCGTGATTTAATGTTCTCTGGATTTAACATAACGAAGAACGAACGAGAGCGACGCGCGAATTCGCCATTTCACGGAATCGATGCGATATTTTATTGCCGCGTCGCGTTGCGGTATCGCGATATTTAAACGATCGTTTAAATGACATACTCGCGTGTTTCAGCTCTGTCTCGCTTCACGATGGAACTATTTACGGAATTTTGTATTTATGTGTCTGATGTGCGCGCAAAATATATTTTGATCATGATATCTGAATAATATTGAAGCAGAAGATATAAATGAATGGATGCATCAGCGGAAAATAGAACGGAACAAATATACTGAGGAGGACAACAGACTGATGAAAATTGCAAGAGACGAGTCATCTATTGGCAAGATCGATAGATCGATCAAGCATAGAGGAAGGAATGATGCGACGACATAATCAAAAGATGGGAAGTGTTAAGATTTTGTATGAGTCATCTTTGATTTTTGGAAAGTTTTCCGACGTAAACAACTTATATCGAGACTTATCTCGAGTATGAGTCAATAAGCCAAGGGATTAAGTCGCAACCGTTTGCCAAAACGAAGAAAGATCGTTCGCCTGCAACGAACGACAAAAGGATCAGTGTCTTCAGTGTCTTGCGAGAAGACAGAGGCAATGGTCGCACATTTGTTACTTAGAGCAAATATCCAAATATTGTCACTGTTAACTTGTTTGATCATTAAAGAAGATTGTTTTGTTTTCTACGACTCTTATCTTTACTGAACACACTCAACCGGCAATAAATAAATATATAAACGCGAATGTTACGCGAATTTGTCGAAGGCGCGTTAACAGGAAGGCAATCGAAGAAGAAACAGGTCACGGACCTAGAATGAGACTTTGGAGAAGAAGAAGAAGAAGATATTTGAATAATATAATCCTTGTTCCGTTTCGTTGAGCGATTAAGTCCGTATTTAGGCAGCCATAAATCTCAATCTTTCCTAATTCGATCTTCCCTGTGGTTTTTCCTCCTTCCTTCGGTTTCTTCTCTAATCATCCATTTAAGATATCCTCCCGGATGGCTTAAGCCGCACTAATCGTGGTTCTTGCGAGAAAAATAACACGAGGATAAAATCGCCGGCGTAACGCAGCCGACATCTCGCTGCTGCGGGCAGCTGTGAACACTTTCCGCGATTCTTGTTATCTCTTGATTTTAAGACGAGAACGAAAAAAGGATCGGACAGCGTTCTCGTTTCCGTCATTGCGCATCCTAGAAAATTACCGTATCCTGGACCGAGACCGATAAAGTAAATTTATTGGAGTGAAACGCAGCAAAGTAAGTAAGAGCTTTCCTTGTGGAAGCGGCATCGAACAAGTTATTTGAACGAATCGTCACGTCTCGTAATAAGCATAGTTGATGCAGCGATACTGATACCACACGTGTGGCGTCTGCCAATACTGCGATACGTTCGTGTAACGCAACGACGAAAGAAAAGAAGGTATTGTTAACGTTCAGACTGCCTCCCGCGCCCCTCAAAGAGACCAGTGGCGACCTGGCAATGTGGCGACCTTTTCCCGACCTCGGGTGGACCGAGCAGTTCGGGATTGGGGAGAATTCTCGGCTCGTTATCGCGCGAGCGATTACATCGCCAACATCAGCGGCGCGCTGTGCTTCTATCGCTGTGTCTTCAACTGATTTGCTGTTGTCTTACTTCCCTTGTTCAGTTTTAACGGCAACTCCTCGCACGACGGACGTATCCCCCGTGCAGGAAAATCTCTTTTGTATAAGACGCTACTCGATTAAACGGTTCGACGCCGAAGAGTATTCTCGCTAAGCTAATCCACATCGGAGCGTCCACGCGTAAATTTCGCGAACCGGCAAGTTCTCCGGCAGTTAAAAGATGAAAACCGTGGAATAATTTTTCTTTAATTTTTCTTTCTCCCTCGCTACGGCTATCCTCAATCGAAAAAGCGCGCCGGCGATACTCGCCAAGTGCTAACGTGCGCTAACTTTACAGCAGTACTCAAACCGCTGGCGAATTAGCTCGCACTTAATCGCCTCGCGCTTGCTTGGCATGGTTGGTTCAAACAGCGGTTGGCTGAAAGCGTGGACGGAATGTTTCTCTTGGGCTTCGCGGACGGAGCGGACTCGCCAGAACGAGGCCGTAGAACCACGAGACCTTATCCGAGGGCGTTCGCAGCTTCACGCTCCAGGGAGGATTTACGATTCGCGTCTCAAGCGGGGCGGGAGAGGGGGAGGGGGCGCTCGAAGCACGCCGTGAGAAATATTCCTGGCGGATCGGCCCGACGCATCAACCCCGCAGAACGATCAACAGCCGCTCGGCGGCGACAGCTGTGTCGCTATTTTTTATGATCCTCCCGCACGTCGCGTTTCACGGGCGAGCGAGCTGCCGCGTCAATGAGAGAGAGAGAGAGAGAGAGAGAGAGAGAGAGGGGGGGGCATGCTCTCTGCTTGATGAAAAAAGAAGGGAACAACGGGAGGTGCTGATCGGTGCGGATACGAATCGGGCGAGCTAATTGACGGCATGTAATCGAAGCGAAGCTTGAAAACGATTGGAGCAGCGATCCTTGTCAGCCGTGGACGGCTGATGCTAAACAGCTTACGTCATCGATGCGACAATCATCGCGGGACTTTCTGATCTACTACTGATCCTTATAACGGCCCCTTCTATAATGGCCCCAGAAAGAGCTCGCGCGCGCGCACGCGCGGAAAATCGGGCATTACAGCAGCCGCCTGTGAAAGAGAGAGAGAGAGAGAGAGAGAGAGAGAGAGAGAGAGAGAGAGAGAGAGAGAGAGAGAGAGAGAGAGAGAGAGAGAGAGAGAGAGATAGCCGCCGCCGTCACATTATATCTCCACGTCAGTGTTAAATTAGGAATTCCTCATCCGTCCCGCGAACGCATTATGCGCATTATGCGTAGTGAACGCGGGATAATTGAAAGCGGGCATGCGCGCATCGTTGCGCAATTATGGAGAAGAACATTACGCGATCGTTTTGATTTTACGCGCCAAGTTGACGCGATCTCTTAAATCCAGTGACGCGGCCGAGATCGCCGCGGCGATAACGCGCGCCGATTCACCCACGATAACCCTCGACCTCCCGCCTCCCCCCCCCCCCCCTCTCTCTCTCTCTCTCTCTCTCTCTCGCGGGTATCCTAAATCCACGCGCGCGGGACTCGGACTCATTAAATCGCGCGATCCTGTGGACGGAGCCCCCCCGGGAGTGGGGGGAGACCCGCATTGCTATAAATAGCGTGAGCGCGAGCCGCGGGTAGCAGTTCGTCCGCATTGACGAACGGGTCGCCACTGTTGGCAGACGCGGCGCGGCGAATGATTAGCGACTTTCATGAACGTCACGAATGCCAATTTACGTTTAATCAGGCGAGTAAATTGGGCTTCCCTGGCTGGGATTTTTGACCGAGAGCCGGAGCATCGGCAGCGACAATAACACCAGTTAATCCGACCGGCGTCGCTCGTAAAACGATTAATCATGAAAGTCCCTCGATAACGATATGACGGGAAACTTAAATTGCTCGTAAAGATGCCGAAAAGAAACTCGTCGCGATGTATTTCGGCCACCTTAAAGAGAAGAGTGTGGGCGTATCGCTTCTCTCCTTCCCTTTCTCTCTCCCCCTCCCCCTCTCCTTCTTGAAAGCTCACCGAGTATCGATCTTGGAAGTGACAAGAAGTCAATGCTCCATGCCGCGATGGGAAAAGCTATTGCCGAAGCAAACAGGCGAACGAAATCGCGAGGCTCGACGAACCGAGTGTTGGCTCTTGCGAAATTATCAAGGTCACGATATCAGTGAGCAATTCGGGCCGCGAGGCGAAGAGGATCGAGGCGAGCATCGCGACTAAAAATAGTCTCGGCACGCGGGACTATCGCAGCATGCCGCGTGAAATAAAAATCCGCGCGTTGACGTCTGCGATCCGAGAAATTTCAGGCGAGTTGAGATCCGAGAGCTCCGCTCAAGTGTCGCTTGATTGATCAAACGTACGTGAAACGTACGTAGAGCAGAGGCTTGAGATGTAACCTCAAGATATCGCTTCATGCCGGCGCTTTTGCTTTTAACGCCTCCCGTTACAGCGCGTACCGCGGCCGCGATTTTATTCTTCTACGGCGTTCATAAACGGCCGTTTATTTTGCCCGTCTAACACCGTCGTTTCGCGCAACGTCGTTGCCGTTGTCTCGCTACTTCGCGTATTAAAACACGATACGTTTCAGCGATTTTACGGCGACCGTCCGGTCGCCGCAGTGCGCGATGTCCCGATTCTGTTTTTATGAATGGCGACGCCGCGATAAAGCGTACACCAACACCACCACCACCCCTCCCGGGGAGGGGGAGGGGGAGTTTCCCTTGATACCCTAATCGAGAAGCACCCTGCGCGATTTTGCGAAATCGCCGGGGCGGACCTGGGGCGAGCGCGTAGATCCGATGAGCGACAAACGAAGAGGAGGGAGGATCTCTGATATCACCGCGTATTCTCGGCGTATTCTGCGCCAGCAGCTGATAACCGATAACACGCGTGTTTCTTTACGAGGCGCAGCACACAGGACGGGCATCCCTCCACAAAAAGGGGTGACACGGGACACGGCGAACTCGCGCGGTAGCGCGCCGAATGGCACGCCCCGCTGACACGCGAGTAATTTCCGATCATCCATCCGCCCCCTCCCGCGCCATGTGTGGGCGATGGGATATCGCCGTTTTACGCGGAAAATCCGGCGTTGCGGCGCAAGCGTGAAACAAATGGTCCGGCTTGATCGCGAAGCGCGTTCTCCATCGCTTATCGATCCATCGCATCGATCCGCGAGGCGGGCAGCGAGCTGCGCTTCCTCGATCCGCAGATTTAACCTATCGCGAACTGTGTTCACGGATTGCTAATTCCCGTTACATCCCCATTCGCGCGTCATGTAAACCGCCCTTGTACCGATACTCGTCCGTAAGTCGGAACTCGAGCACGTCTCTCGCCAGCGAGACGCATCAATTCCGCCGAGAACGTGCGCGGACGTGCAAGTGCGGGAGGGGGAGGGGGAGGGGGCAAGGGAGCGTAACTTGGCCCTCTGCGGGGGGGGAGGGTATCGTCGCGCCGTAGTGGTCCGAAGGACCGCTTCTTTTCGGCAGCTTTCATTTTTCAAGCACAGCGAGTGAGAATTGTCCGACTACGCGCGATCGAGCGGAATGCGTGCGTTGTGTGTGCGCGTTGCGCATGCGCGCGCGCATCGCAATAGCAGACTGGCGAGTACCTTTTTCCCCTCTTCTCGCTTTTGTTCCCCTCTTCACCTCCTCTCGCCCTCTCTCTCTCTCTCTCTCTCTCTCTCTCTCTTTGTCGGCTCTCTCTTTTTCCCTTTTATCGACCGAGTTGCGATTCCGCGATTCGCGCTACGCGTTTACGCGCCAACTTTTCTCCTCATTTTCCGGACCGCCGGTTTCTTTCGCCTGCATGTTTCGCATAATGAAACGTACGCGGGTCGACGCCGGCATTGGTGCGCGCTCCTGAGATTTAAAAATAAGCTTGCGGCGCGCACAATAGAGGACGATTATTAGTTTGCGCGCCGTCTCTCAAAGAGCAAACGACTTTTTGCGGACGGACGTCTGCGAGAGTCGTTGCGAAAGGGAACGCGAATAAAGAGAAACGATAAAATATTATATACACCGATTCAGTCTGGAGTCTTCGAATTGACTGGCTTCTTTCTCTGCCGCGATTCAGCTCGGGATTCTTTATCAAAGCAGTTATCGGGGAAACGCTTTGGATCGCCGCGCGTAGAATCATGTAATTAGCTAATCGCTTCTATGTTTCGTGCGCTTTGCGCTTTGCGCTTTCTGCCGCAGTTGCGCGCAACGACAAAGAATTTCCCACGCCGCGTAACTTGAACACTTTCCTTAAATTCGCGCACGAGATTTCAGCTACTCGAGCGCAGGCCTCGTCAATTGCCGAATATTACGGCACTTGTCCTCCATCGATACTGCTGGATCGCGTTAGATTACGTAATGGTATTTGATTTTACTTAAAAATCCCCGCATAGGCATCGCCTCGAGCTTACGAGAGATGCGACTTACCGATCAGCGCGTAATTGACGAGGCGATAAATATTTCCGCAACGTAGCGGAATGTAGCGGAGGAAAGCCGCTTCGCTCCTGTCGCTGAGTAAATCATCGCGGAATGTAAACGCGACGATTAATCGCATCTCCTGCCCCCGACTCGTCTGAGGGGATTCCCCTTGTTCGCGACAAAAGGCGCGAGAGCTCCGCTCGCAGCCGCTCCGTCAAATGGTAATGCAATTGCGCCTCCGGGGATCCGGAAATACCCTTATTATGAGTACGAGAAGCGCAACGGAAGCTCCTCGTGCTGCAAATCACATTCCCCCCTCCTCCCCCCTTCGTCGCCGGAAGATCCGTTTAATGGTGAAGACTGTCGGTCGGAGCGCAATACAATCGCGCGCGCGCACGCGCGCGCGTGGAAACATAGTCTTTCACCTGGCGTATCGCGAATCGGTCTTCCGCATTCACCGCTGCGGAATCCGCGTCTGGAACTCCCCCTCCCCCCTCCTCGACACTACGAAAGAATCGATGTAGCGATCGGCGCGCTGATCGGCAGAATCGATTCGAGCTTTCGAGGGACGGGGATGGTATCCCTCGGCGGAGGGATTAAGCGGAAACGGGGCGAGCTCTTCGCAACAGGCGAACAATTGAAGCATATCGGGGCGATGTTTTATTTAGAGCTGACCTTTGAATGACCTATCTCTCGGCTCGTATTTCTCGGTGCCTTCGCGCAGCTTCCAGCGGCACGCGCGGACGCAACGAGAAGCGACAGGTACAGGAAAGAGTGAAAAGCTATACACTGTTCCGTGTTGGGAAACACGACTTCCACCGCTGCGGCGGAGAGCGGAGGGATGGACGTCTTCGGGGGAAAGAGAGGGCAGAGAGATGTCATCTCTCGAGGCCTGCACGCGTTGACTCTCGGTTGATCCGGCGGCAATCGGCGTTCGAACCATCGATTTTTAGATGTAACTCGCTCTCTGCCTGGCATCTTCAACTTTCAACCCTCTCACCCCTTCATTGCGGCCGCGCGAGTCTTACCGTTCCGTAACGCGCGCGCGTTTCTCAGCGCCCGCGCCGGCAGCACAGATACGACCGCTCGATGAGCCTCATCTCGCTCGTGTTTCACGAGCACACGCACACACACGCACACACGTACTCGACGCGGGTTTATGAAAAGCAAGGGACATCGTTACGCAGAGTAACGACCGCGATCGATAACGTTACAGATATAGGAGCACCTTCTTTATCGCTTCTCTTTTCTTTATCGACTCGATCGACGCGAGACTGTGCGATAATTTTTAATGTCTCCGCGCGACATTGACATTGACGTCGGTAAAAGCTACCCCGCGGAATAACAAGAGCGCTCCATAAAAGCAGCCGCATAATTCAGGAAACGGGGCTACTTTGTCGGGTCTCGAGCAGAGCTGGCAGATTTCTAGATTGAATTTTCCGGCGACTTGAAAGGCCATTTAATTATTGTCGGGGAATTTCGTCAAACAAAAGTGAATCTGGCGTTTCCTTCTTTTCTTTTTCCAATTTTCTGCGATATTTAATGCCCGCATCGCCGCGTCGGCAATCCACCGTATGTTCGGCGTATGAATTTTTCGCACAACGGCTCAAGCGGCGTCGAAAAAAGTTCGCGTGGAAAAAGGAAATGCGCGGAAAATTTCGCAGGGAAATTCCGTTCTCCTCTGTATTAGGAAAAAAAAATCCAGATTTACGGAAAACTGTTGAAATGCGGCGCGAGCGCGCGTTTCCGCCACAAAATACGTCAAACGAAGCGTGTCACCGGCGCATTGTCAATCCGCCTCGGCGCATCAAGATAGCGCGATTTCAACGCTACCGCGCGCAAACATTGGGCAAACAAATCTCGTATCCTGTAATCCCATATCCCCGCGTTATAGTTGAAGGGAAGAGGCTTCGAGGCTTCAATCCGCTACGCGGAAACTAAGGGGATCGCATTCGCTGAAGATCGCTCATCGTTATCCCGTCTGGCAGATGGACGGCACAATTATGCGAACCTAACTTAACCTAACCGATCATTTGCCGATTGCGGCATTAGCAGCTACGCCGATGATCGGTTACTTCCCGTAATGAATCCGTTCGGACAGAAAATCTCAAAGGCGTTTGCTTCCCCGCTGTTCGGAATTTACGTCAGAATTTACGCGCGATGACGGACAGAAGGCCGATCGATTCCTAGCGAGAGCAACGAACTTCTCATTAGGGCATTCTGAGCACTTCACTCATTTGTCATTTGTGCATCTCAAACAATGCGCGTTGTAACTCCGCGCAAATAACTGACGGCTTAGATCGTTATCGGTCGCGGGTGACCGACAAGGTCATCGCCGCGCGGTGCGCAATCAATCCGCAACGGTGCGGAGAAATGAGAGAATTGGCGAAGACTTTTCTCGAATTCGAAACGCGATTTCCCGTCTTCGCGTCCACATTGGACAAGCGACTTGGTTTTTGTTCAAGAGTTGTCGAGCGCATTGGATGTAACGATCCATTAACAGAAAGGCCGATATGGCGGAAACGTTCCGGAAATGGACACAAAACCGGCAGGGCCTGCCGTTGAGTCTTAGCAATATTGCAAGATTGAGGACTTTCGTAAACAGGAGAGGCGTCCAGTATTTCCGATCCCAGGCGAGAATCAAATTGATTAATGATACCGATCTAGATACGGAAAGGACGCTTTAAGTTCTTTCGCGAGTTTGCGCAATTATTACCGTTGAAATGACTCGGCGAGCCGCCCTTGCGTAGCCATATTTATTCATGGCCGAGACTGGAATCACGATTCATGTTACGTCTCTCGACCTCGGAGAGACCCGAAGTAACGTTGTTCAAGTTATTCGCGCGATGATTGTCGTAGCAATGGCGCAATCGTGGCGAACATAGTTTCTGCGAAACGTCAGCAGACGTTCTTTGCGATTCCGGCGCGTGGCTTGGTTTAAAAAAAAGTAAAGAAAAATTTCCGCTATTTATCGATATCGCGCTCTCCTCAAGTGCGAAACTTCAAGAGTGAGTCTTGTTTTAATTCGCGAGAACGATCGCGACCGGAAACAACGAAACACGGATCTCCCGCAAAGATGAAAGTTTTATTGCGCTCGGTATGAGTAATAGCCGATAGGCGGCGCCGTAATCGAGAGGCATCGCCGATTTCTTGTAGAAGAATTCATCGGTAGTCGCGGGCGATGAATTATTATTGTCCCATCCGAGCATTTCATCGTGCAGAACTGAAACTTCCGCGAAGAGACTCGCAGTGCACACGCAAGATTGCTATCGCACTTAACATAATTGAAATAGATGTTGCGATAACGGAATCCCGTCTGGTTACACTATCGCTGCTGAAAATTCCGCATCAAATAATCGTCAATCAAACATCAAAGGGAATTCTAGGTTTAATTGCAATCGCACGAGACAAAAACGAGACACGGATGGACCAATCAGGATCAAGCTCTGAATTGGCTCTAGGCTCGATTCCTCGTTAATTATCGAACTCTTTTCCAAATGTCACTCGTTTCTTCTCGCTCCCGGCACTTTGTAAGATGGCCGGCTGCCTGTAATCTAATTATTATAAATTTCCGATAGAAGCACGACGTGTATAAAATATTTCCCAAGCGTTTGAGCTTACGCCGTCATCGTTAAGCGTAATCAAGGATCGAAAGATTCATCGCGCGTGTCGTTGTTAATAACATAAGGCTACATTGGTTACCGAATCTCTCTCTCTCTCTCTCTCTCTCTCTCTCTCTCTCTCTCTCTCTCTCTCTCTTGAAATCGATACAAGATATCATTAAAGCCACGTCAGGGCAGAGAGATCAAAAGGTATCCTCATCTCCTGCGCAGACACGAAACACGGGCACGCGCATGCGCGGGAAGTAAACGAGCGAATATTTCCACGGCGCAAAAATGTCATGCGGCATATCGCGCGATGATATGCACGCAAGCCGGCGGCAACGATTCTCGCCGCTTCCGATTCCAAGTGTAACCGTGTAAATTAAGAGCCGACCCATTTTGCCCATCAGTGTGCACGCGCGCGTAACAAGTGCGTAACGGAAACATTATTAGCGAGCGGTGCACGCGACGCCGCGCATCGAGATTTCCACGACCAGCTCCACGACCCCCGAGCGAACTTTGTGCGCGTTCTCCCTTCCTCCCCCTCTCCACTCTCATCTCTAGGCTCTCCCGAAGCCGTACACGTGCGTCTCGATGCAATCAATTGATCCTTCCGCCGGAACGACAATGCGCGACCGTACGGCGAAAATGTCATCCGCGCGTTTTGAGAGAGAGAGAGAGAGAGAGAGAGAGAGAGAGAGAGAGAGAGAGAGAGGGAGGAGAGAGACCGAGTGTCAGGGAGGTCGAGGAAGGTTAGGACACGCGTGGACACATGCACGTGCATCCGCAAGTGCGACGAAACGCACCGTGCGGATACCTGCGGACACGCGGGTCATGGCGCATGTCAGGCCGGCGAGGGTGCGGCAGTAGCAACTCTAGAAGACTAAAGAGCGGTACAGGGGTGTATCCACCCTCTCGCCGCACGGTTGTATTTTCCCGGCTCCGTGCCTGATTGTCCCATCGGGGGTTACGAGGGAGGCAGGGAGGCGCCCCCTGACACACATAAGACAGCGGAACCCCCGCCGCCGGCTGGAGTTCAAAGGTCGCTCGCGCGATGCTAATGAATGCCCTGCTGAGCGCGGATAACCGAGGGAGACAGCGTCATTCCGCGCGAGGCAACGACATTCGAGGTAGAGTCTCGATGTTTTCCACTAGAATCGCACTTTGACAATCGGGGGATCTCGGGGGAAAACTTGCGCGTCTCGATTTAAGCGCGATGCGTCCCATGAATGTCGCGCATCGCGAACGTGGAGAATTCTTCCGAGAAAGCCGTCGAAGGAAGCAGCATCGCAACGGAGGAGCCTTGCACCACTGCCTGATTCAATCAGACGTGAATGATCTTCGTATTGTCATCCCTGTATTGTTGATCACACCATACTCCCCTCGGAGGCCGATATCTTGCGAGCTGAATGACTCCTTTGGTCGAGAAAAGGGAAGCTATGCTGTTCAAGATGTTTCAAGGGTTAATTGGATCGCTGAGCCCTTTCGCGTGGCAAATAAGCGCATCGCGGACCTACCCTCTCATTCTTTTATTTCGCAATTATCCGTCGTAGCTGTACGCGTAATTTATCAATTAAAGTCTCATCAACGCGGACTGACCGGCCGTTCTTCCGCGCGCGCGCGCACGCGTCGGCGTTATAAATGTAATGCATGCAATGAAATTAATCAGTCGGCGCACACGTTACGTCTGAATAACGACGCGGGATCTTTGATGCATTTACATTTATTCTTTACGCTTCGTGAGAGCCACGATTGATCGGCGAGTAGCCGCACATTTATTTCTCTCGGAGCGATTCTCCTGCCCGTTTCATTGGCCCTCTCGGAGTGCAAACGCACTGTAATCCTAATCCCGGCTACATCGCGCGATGTGGCAGACCTTGATGGTATACGAGCTTGCCATTCCTAACTTCAGCCATCTAACGACTTCCCTCTCTCTCTCTCTCTCTCTCTCCTCTCCTCTCTGTTCCTCCTCGCCGAGATTTGCCGGGAAGTTTCCGCGCTGCGGGAAATGGCCGGATGTTCGGGGAGAACGGTAATAATTGCCGGCCAGTCTCTCCGTTTGCCTGCCATTTGCGTGACGGGCCGGCGCGATCGGCGATAACGCGATTAGTTTCGCCGGGGCGTAACCCGCCATCCGGATGACAATACACCGTTAAGCCAAGTAAATCGATATCTCCTCAGCATCGGACAACTCGGGAATGCGGAATTCACGCGTGATGCGATAATGGGCAGAAAGTGAGTGCGGTGGTCACCGCGAGCCTCGAAATTCGTGCGAGCTCGCCCCCGTGTCTGATAAATAAAGATAACCGGCAGCACCATCAGTTCGATGTATCATGACGGTGAAGCGATCGGATGCAATTAATCCCGTTTCGTCTGAGGGGAAAACATCGGTAAAACATTGTCGCGCGCGCGCGACGAATGCGGACTTGATGATGATATCGAAGATAAACACATCGATATCGGGGAGATCGTCGCGGGAGGCCGCGTAAGGCCGGGCCGCTGATAACATCCGCGCGTAAAATAAAAGCGAGTCCCCGCAGCGAGAGAGAGAGAGAGAGAGAGAGAGAGAGAGAGAGAGAGATCGCGTCCCCGATCGTGATTACGCGGCGGTTTAAAAGGGAAATATCCGAGAGGCGCGTATGCGCGTGCATTTAAAAATACCTCGCCCGCTCTCGCGAGCGTAACCACGTGGGTCACGTCGCACGCGATTGCAGGATCAGGACAATGCGTGGATTAATTACGCCCACGGTCCCCGTAGACGAAGCTCCGCAGAAAATTACGTATGCGCGCGCCCACGACAGCGTTAATGCTGATCCTTAATTCCGGCCTAGAGAGATCCTATTACGCGCGTATATATGCACACACACACACACACACACACACACATACACAGGATGCGTTATCTTTCCGTAATCATTTCGACATTGCGAGTTCGGCGAATTAAGCAAGGGTTTCTCGAGGGCGGTGAATTTCGCCGCGTGTTTCGAAGCCAAGAGAGCTGTCGAGGGGGGGGGGGGCGTTCGCTCGCCCTTTTAAACGGATCTTGGCTCGTCGAGAGCCTTGAAAACTAATGAGCCGCTCTACGAACGAACGTGCTGCAGTCCGCTCTCGATGAATCAAGCGCGAATGCGAAACTAACAGGAGCAGAAGGCACGTAACGCTCGTTTCCGCTTTATCGCGAATCCAGCGATCGATAGAGATCGATCGATCGGGAGCGCCGTTTGCTCCAACACTCGTCCTCAAAACAAGCGAGAGAGAAGGGAAACTGATCCAGCCACGATATTACACGTGCACTTCGTCACGTGTGTCAGCCGCGATAAAAATTCCAAGGAAACGCAGCGCAACGACCATTCCTTCCCAACAGGGAGGAACTCTCGCCGATCGGGAGATATTCTCTCTCTCTCTTTCTCTCCCTTACGCTTGCAGCGCGAGGAAATCGAAACGTGCAACGTGAGACGAGTAATCGCGAAAAAGCCCGATAAGGGAACAAGTTCGCGACGCGTCCGTGTTGATACGAGCACATAGCGCCGGCCACCCCGATAAGGGAGAAAGTCAATCTGTCGAACAAGGGGCGAAATGATATCGCGCGGAATGTGAGACATCCCGCAGGCACGGTGACACCCTGCGCCCGCTCCCCGTTGCCCGGCTCTCTCCCCTCATAAATATTATCCATCAACGCGGGAGGAATTCTTACTAACATGGAGAGAACCCGACGCCCATTCTGCTTGCATAGGTAGAAGTAATCGGGTGAGGGAAGCTGAGGAATAAGGACGCGAGCGCGAGATGGATGCCGCGCGATATGCGCGCGAGCGAAGAAAATGGCCTGCGGGTGGCGCGAGTCATGTGTGTGTATGTGCGTGTGTGTACCGAGGGATGCACGCGGAGGCGATTCCAGCCGCGCATGAAACGCTATTTTCGCATTTCGCGATAAACAATCCCGCAATTTTCGTCGACGATGAGAGAAGACAGGGAGGAAGGATGAAAGATATGACAAGCGCGCTCAGATCATAATAAAAGATTTATAACGCGAAACGTAGCCGGAAGGAGTTTCCCGATCGCGAGCTCGCCAACCAAATCGCGGAAAATAATTCAAGCGAAATGTTGTTACGAATTGAATCCGTCTTTGAAAAATAAAAGTCGCGCGCTCAAAGCGCGGAAGCCTCCCCTGCAGGGACGCGATAAGGAAAAATATGACATCAGCGAAGAACGCATCGGGGACTCGCGATACATCAACACGATCATTTCGACGAGCGATTTCGGCTCGCGCCGGTGCATTCAGCGATATGATCTCGCGTCCTTGTCGTCGGCTTTTAAATTTGTAGCGTTCGTCGATGGACTTTGCAACCTTGCGCAAACTCGTATCCGCGGCTTTGGAAACGGCAATCGGCAGAACGCAGCATCCGGAGACAATCCCGCGAAGCGGATACGGCGGCAGAGCTCATAAAGCTCGATTTTACGGTGAGAGCCGCTGCGCAATAGCGAGATTAAAAGACCGATCTGTCGTCTGCCAGTCAACTCGGCAACCAGCATCCCTGGACCGCCGCGGGCAAGTCCGCGGATTCGCAGCGCCTCGATGCCGTCCGCAAGATTTACGGCATAATAACGACGTTACGGGTCGCGCGACGTGCGATATATCGATCGTTCACGGCCTCGCGATGTGCGTTTGCTTAAGCGCGAGCGAGAGAAATAGAAACGCACGCCGTCATCGGACCTCCAGCTTGGCAACAGGCTGGGCAACAGGCTTCACCCGATTCCGAGATCGATTTCACGCATTGACAAGATAAAGAATCGATATACCGCGAGAGAATCTGCTCTCCGCTTTGAGAATCCGCGCAACGCTTTCGCTTCTGCGTTCCGTTCGCGTGGGACTTTCGACGAATCTGCTGGAAGAGAGAGACAGCGAGTTCTGCTAGCGTCGTTTAATTAACTCGAGAGATACGATCTTGATAGCGAGAAAGATCGATTGATTTAAACGAGCGGGAGGAATTCCGCCGGCACGATCGCGCAAAGCTCCGCTTGAAGGAGAGAATTCGGATTAAATCGTGATAAATGAAGTCGAAGAGCGCAGAAAGAGGCTTTGCTCTGAATGACCTCGGCGAGAATTAATCGACTAGTTGCTCGACGCGACTTTTTGCTTACCGAACGCCGTTTCGCGAGAATCATTAGCGGCGATATTAAGTGACTATTTCGCTCTCCGATTAATCCGCGTTTTCAAGTTTCTTGCGTTTCTTCCGGCAGGCTTTTGCATACGACTGCTTAAAAGCCAGCTGGCTACTCCACGCGAACTTACTCGGCGCTCTTCTATTATTTAGATTTCAAGTTCGCAGAGACTCGTCTCTGGAAAATCTACCGAAGACTCTTCCGATACTGGCGATCGCTTCATCCGATACGAAAATTGCCGAAACTGTCCCATTTCGAAGCCGAAACTCCCGCGAAAATGAGAACTCATCGCTCGCGCTCCGCCAGGCGAGCGAAGCTCAACCGGCATTTTTCATTTTTGTTCGCGAAACGGCCGTAGTTCGCGCACTCGGTTTTTGCGCCGGGAGTGCAGCAATTGGGCTTCCTCTTTCCCTCGGCTCGCAACTGAAATACGATCGCGTTCGCGCCTTCAATGCGACGTTACAAACGATCGGGAAGAAGTGGGGCACGATGGTACTTGGGATTTTAATATCGTGCTTCCGAATTGCACTTGCGCATCGTGGAACGCACACTGACGAGCGTGCCGTTGCTGTTTGCCTCTCCTCAAACGCCAAGAAATCCCATAAAAGGGAGATCCTCTCGATCGCCCGAAGCCAAAGTGCGCGATGCACCGTTGCGCGTCCGCTGGTCGAATTTTTTACGCATTTGTCCCGCCCCAATAACATACGTTGGTATGCGTACTTTGGCAAGTACACTTAAATGGATAGTGGATAAATAAACCGCGGAAACGGAGACAGGAAACGAAGGAATCATGTATCGCCAAATTACTTCTTCTTCTTAGCATTGTGTCCTATATTTCATACAATGCTTCCTTCTGTAATGTTGATGTGCAAGATTTTGAAGGTCATCTAGGTGGTCATCTAGGGAGTGTCTGGTTCTCCATTTTTTGAGATTATTGCAAGCCGATTATCATCCATCCTGTTTACACGATCTTTCCATACTCGTTTTCTGATTCCGGCATCTTGCGACATCTTGAATCTCGCGGATGTTGCGGATATCTTCGCTGTGAATTCTATCCCGCAGAGCGTGGCCTGAAGTTCCTCATTTCCATCGTTTCTAGTAGACGATGTTTGTTTCCGCTCTTGTTTCGATAGCGTAGGTCGTTATAGATTTTATTTCTTCTTCTTCTTCTTCATTTTCTTGTAGGACCATGTCTTTTATCCAGTGTGCCTGTTTTCTTGCGACGTTGATGTACAACTTTCGCATCAACGTTTTGGAGACCGTCCAGGTCTCGCCTAGGAATATTCCGTTTCTATTTTTCTACGATTTTTGCAAACTGGTTATCATCCGTTCTGTTTACATGCTTTTGATTCTGGTCCATCTTATGATATCTTGAATCTCGCGGATGTTGCGGATGTTTTCGCTGGGAATTCTATTCCGCAGAATGTTGCCAGTGATGCACTTTCTCATTTCCGTTGTCCCCAGTAAGAGTTTAGCGATGGTTGTTTCCGTTCTTCAATGGCGTAGGTCTTACACAAGTTTTATGTGTCCTTATCTTGCTCCTTAAGCTCATCTTGTCTCTCCAAATGGTACGCGGGTAGCCAACCAGACATCATGGCTGCTTTGGTCGTTTGTGCTTGCACTTCTTCTTTCAGGTTTCTGTTACTTGTGATGCTACTCCCAAGATATTTGCAAGTCATGATCTAGTCAACGCTTTTATACCGCCAGCTTGCAGCGTCTCGGCTCCCTGGCGATCGCGAGTGATTGGATTTTTTGAACAGATATAGACGCGTTATACCTTTCCGTTGTCAAATTACGTAGCGGGAAATAAATAAACGCCATACTCTCCCTTTGTACTTCCTCTGCGACACGCGTTTCCGCATAAGTTACGTCTTATCAGCAGTTATTCTCATTCAATTATGCAAACATGCCGGCGAATGTGGCGTAAGGTATCACGCGTTGTAAAGAAAACGCAGTAATTACAGTGCCTCGGAACACGAGGAACATGTTTCTTCCCCCGGGAAGGGCAAGGGAGGGAGCAAAAAATTCCTGCGAACGCTCGTTGCGGGCGCGCAACACGAGCGCGGGATAACGAATAACGCGGAAAATTACAAGCGGAAAGGCGCGCAACAATGGACCATCGCGCGTCGTATCGTGTGACGCGATGACCGCGTCGATCTCCGCGACAAAGGAAACCGAGAAACGGCAAAGAGAGAGACGGTTATTCCTCTCTCCACCGGAAGGCCGTCGTAGATCGATGCACGGCGCAGATTCGTTGTACGCGAATCTATGCGAATCGTGCCCTCTCTCTCTCTCTCTCTCTTCGTTGAATCACGCCGCGAGTTTCTGTTCAACGTGGTCCATCGAAACGCACGTTCAGCTGCGGCCGTATTCGAGAAGCTGCATGCAAGAGAAAATTCGAGAACGCGACATTGCGAACGTGCCACTTGATGAGTCTCTCACGTCAGATACGATATTTTCATCCTTTTACAATATCCCTTTCCGTTCCAAGGAATCATCCCCCTCGCCGCCCGGGACACTTCCGTCGACGACTCGACGGGAACGGGATGCACGTTCGCATTTTGTCGCGTTAAGCCGCACGTCACCGTGCGCCTGCCAATCTGAGAACAGCGAGTGACACCGGAAGCGGAGAGGCGTTTCGCGCGGGCGACGCGAGACGCCTCTTCGCGCGGTACGTCTCTCGCGCCGAAATCCGAATTTCAGATCTTCGAAGGATCCCTCCTCCTCCTCCTCCTCCTCCTCTCCCCGCCCCCTCCTTTCTGCCTTCTCTCTCCCGCGCGCTCCTGCAAGCGTTACCTCTGCATCCTGTCGCGCGCCGTTTCGCGGCTTCCTGCGTGCGTGCCGTGCCTTCAGACGGGCATCTCTGTATCCTCTTCGACGGGCGGCGCGAGCGGAACGAGGCGCCGGAAGTGACGCCCGCGGTGGACGCGTCGCGACGCGCGCGACTGCGAGGCATGCGAGGCGGCGTCACGTGCGCGGACAGGAATGATGACGCGGGCGAAAAGGCGAGTCCGCGGAACGAGCGAGGACTGGAAAACGCGTCGACGCGGCAGGTGAACGCGCACTGGCGCGGCCGGTTTGGGCGTCGCGGCGCCGGCAACGACGGCGAACACGAGCACCACGACAGTAACGACGCCGACGTCGGCGCGTGCTACTACCGTCCGTCCGTCCGACAAGGGTGTAATACCGGAGACGCGCATGCGCGCGGACGGCTTCTACACTCGCGCCGCGAGTTCGCACGCATTGTCGTCGCGACCGCGTTAAAGGAGGTTGGCCGCGTTGAAGGAGGATTCCGCGGAATCGCCGAGGACAATGAAGCTTCGGATCTGCCCGCGACTTTTTTCGCGGGAGAGAAACGCGCCTGCACAAAGCGAGACGCGGAATGCAAATGCGTCGAGTTGCTCGGTCGCGCGCTCTCGCGCGAATCTCGCCGCGAGCTTCGAACGCGTCGAATCATTCATTAAAATATATATCAATATAAACGTGCGAATAGATGTGCCGTTGAGAAACTGCGGCCGTTGTGATCGTACGGAGCATATGCATCGTCAATAAACGATCAATGAGGCTGAATCGCGTTGAACAACGTTTATGAAATTCAAAGCTACCGCCGATCCGATTTTGCGCTTGACAATTGGCATCCTCGAAGCTGAATGCGACGAGGACGCTCGGAGATCCAGAGACCAAAAGATCCCGGGATAGAGTCGACGTATCTAACCGACGGTTCGCATTGAGGGCTTTCCGTGCAATGAGATTTTGTTGCGCGAGAGTTCTCTAAATTGAGGCGACGCTGACGCGAAACGAGCGTCCCGCTCGCAGCAACTATCAACCCGGTCGTTTCATTTCCTTTCGCATTATCACCAGGGGGTATTTTGGCTTCCGAAAGGCTCTTCGGTTGCAGGCCGCGTCGCTCCGCGAGAATAAAGGAGGGAATAAAATTCCGCCGCATCGCCCGACGCGCTGTCGCCTTTTTACTTCCGCGGCGAGAATTGCTGCCGGCACAGCGATGGCCCCGAAAAACAGCGGGGTCATTCTTCCTCTTGACATTCGAGAATACACTTCCGGCCCATCTCGGCCGGCAGTCTCTATGATGGGGAATATGCGATAAAGATGATACGCGATGACGATACCGATGAAGGAGCGCTCGTCCATTAAGAGAACCGCTGTCTCGCGATATAGATATGCTAATTTCTCGCCATAAAGCTTCAGCTAGACGACCGTAATGAATCCAATTCCCTGCGAATCTCGTTTCTTCCTCTCTTGCATACACACACACACACACACACACATACACACACGCATCACTCCGCAAAGTAAACACGAGAACTGCGAGCATGAAATCCTGACTGGACGTGGCGCTCGTTTCGCTCCCCCGAATTTTAATATCCCACGTTCCCCCACGCCGGCGGACTCGCCCTCTTCGGAAAGGGCAGGAAGGCTCGCATCGGCACTCTTCGTCATTCGCGCGCAAGAGAAACTCGAAAGAAAAGAAACGTGATAATCCGCGAATGGCACCGCCGTGGTTCTAGGGATTTTATTCGAGTATGCGGATGTACGTTCTTGCGGCTTGCGAATTTTTGCGCTTTTTTTTGCAGAATTTATACATTCAAGGGCGAAGAATCGGATGTCTCGGCAAGAGAAAAAGTTCCGAGACGCTTCCGGAAGTTCCATGTCATTCGCACTTTCATCCCTTAAACTTCCCGGGATCGGGACATTCGCGCGTAAAATAGTATCACCCTCGCATGCTTTACGTCTGCTAAGAATTTCATATATGTTGTCTTTGGTTTTTGGAATGTTTTCGATGTAAACAGCTTACATCGAAGCTTATCTCGAGTATGAGTCACAAAGCCAAGGGATTAAGTCGCAACCGTTGCGACAAAGAAAGATCGTTATCGTTCGGTCATAACAAGCGACAAAGAATTAGTATCTTCAGTGTCTTGCGAGAAGCCAGAAGCAACCGCCGAACATTTGTTACTTAATTAAGTAATTAAGAGCGAGTATCCAGATATTGTAACTGTTAAGTTGTTTGACGATTAAAAGAGGTTTTGTTTTGTTTTCTAACGACTCTCATCTTTACTGAACGCACTCTCTCGAACCGGCGAGAAATAAATATTTAAACGATGCGAAACATCGAAGGCGCGTTAACAAAGTCGCTGCGAATTTTTCACAAGCCAACTTTTTATCAAATGACCATAAATTGCTATATTTTTTCCATTTCTGTAGATATTTCTGTAGATATTCCATCGATACTTTGTATGCAGTGGCTTGAATCATTTTCACAAACTCATCGAGTATCCGCTGCGAATTAATTTAATTGACTTAATTGTGAGATACGTTATCCTAAATTAACTACTCTAGGTAAATGTACGTAAGATATTTACTTAAATTTGCATAAATCCAAAATAAACTAAAAATCTTTTAAACGCGCGAGAACAACTTTGATGAGACAACGTTGATTCTGCATTCGCGTATTATTTTTCTGTTCCTCGATAATCGCCAGATGGAAATTTACCAAAAGGAGAACACATTATCGCAACAAGACTCGACGATGTAGAAGAGCAAAGAGGAGAGAAGCTTCACAAGTTTTTCGCGCACTGTAAATCGGCTCGAAATTGATTAAAAGAAGGACACATTATCGCGACGAGACTCGACGATGTAGAAGAGCAAAGAGAAGCTTTACAAGTTTTTCGCGCACTGCGGATCAGCCCGATCGAAACTCGGCGAGGGAATTGGAAATTCCCAGTTAAATTTTGCCCGAGTCGGATAAACGATTGTGGCATATCGATTGATCGAGCTAATCTGATCATTATCAGAAAATCATTACCCATTATCATCTGGTGCAATCAAGAGCGAGCGAGCCGGAGTGAACCGATAACGCGGGCATACTTCGGTACATTAGCTCGATTTAAATACCTGGAAAACATGTAACTCCGGCCTGAGGGAGGCGAGCATTTAGCATTTATCTTTAGCTTGATAGTTTTTGACGTTCGATAAACCAGCTCGAATCGCTGGCTAGAAGTCGTTAAGTTGACAAGACGAGTTCGTCTCCATCAAAGCGCGTGTGTTACGCTCCGCTGAGAGTAACATCGTTAAACGGGAAGTTATTTATTTATAGAACGTATATAAGTTACTTATAGAATCCTCAGTCGGACAGGAAATTAGTAAATATCATTCTCGTAAATATGACTGCGCCGAACGGGATAAAAATAGAGCTAGACGGGACGGCGTCGTTAATATAAATCACACCAATCGAGATCACAAACTTCAAACGTGCACGCGAATGACCATTTATTCCATCATCATCATCATCATCATCATCATCATCATCATCATCATCATCATCATCATCATCATCATCATCATTATCCACCGCAATCGTGTCAACGATCATATCTTCCGTGTAAAGAAAAAAGGAGTAAAGAAGAGAGATAAGAGAAAAAATAGATCTCTTCGAGCCCTAAACATTCCCCAATCAAGATCCGCTGCTAATTGATCCGTCGAGAGATAAACGAGATCGCATTTTCGATTCATGCGCCGAGACGTCAATCGCGGACGGCGTTTCGAAAACATGGATCCCCCTTACAATCCGATTTGTCTCGCAAAACCGGCGCGATAACGTAGCGGCTAATATCAAATAGCATTCCAAATGAGGCGAAACGAGTTACCGGAGCGCAATTCGCAATTCATCTCCCACGACGGCCGTATATACGTATTCGGTACAAACTTCAACGGGCCGCGGAGCATTTCGCGAGTACCGTAAAGCCTCCGAAGTAACGGTTCTACGCTGTTCAAACAACGTTCCCGATCCCAATTTTAAACTGCATCGGTGCCGCGTCTGAATAGCGCCGCGTTTGCGAATCCGGACGAATTCGCGGAGAGACGCGACTCGCGGCAGGCACGCATGTATCCCGAAAGTAATTAACGAGAACATCGGCTCTAATTGCACGTCGCGGCGGCTGTTTCTGACTTAAGGCCGACTCAAAGCGTCGCCTCTGGATAAACGCGCGCGGTTCCCGTGGGAAATATCGCATATTTTCCGGACCAGCGCGCGCACGTACATTCGGCGAACCTGGACGCCTCAAGCCCGCAGAAATGCTGGAAGGAAAAAAAAGCTGCAAAAAAGGGGAGGGAGAAATCTGTCGAATTTGAGGAATGGCTGGAATATTCCGGAGAAATTAAATCGGATCCGATCGTTCTGTCTCTGCGCTCTTCGTGGATCGTCTCAATGTTGACACGATGCTCGCATACGCTCGTGCGATCGACAGAGTGCGAGATAATAAATATCATCGCGCAGACAGATCGACTTTGCACACCGTGCGCAATTGAGCATGCGGATTTCTTTTCGCGATGTATTAGAATGCAACATTCCGATCTACGTAAATAAAGATCGCGAGAATGCCAACAGCCAACAGAGTTTTTATTTGATTTTGCCATACCGCGGTTTCATTTTTAACGAAATCTACCGCTTATGGAGCTGACGAATCGACGCGCACGAAACAAGACTGCGCGAAGCAAGACTTGTTCTCAAAGTCCGCCGGACTTTGCGATGAAATTTATCGCAGCAACTCGAATTCCCTAAAACGACATAATTTATGTTAATATATCCCGAGGAACAAGCAAGAAACTCAGCTTTGAGCAAACGAGGAAATTAGTTTGTACAAATGAGAGGATTAGATTCGTACAGAGGGAAAGCTTAGCTGGTTTTGTGCGAGCACAGAAAAATTTATTCGTCCCCGAGCAGAAGCAGGGAACTTTTACAAGCTTGTTCTTGTAATTAGTGATAATTGTACCTGCATGCACGATTAATTATTCAACTTGATATTTGCCACGATATTTACATGTACGTGTCCTGTCTTGCATTAATCCTTTGCCCAATAAAATATCGAATGTCGCTCTTTGTCCGCTTTGAAAGCGTCTTCCATAAAAACAAGACAAAACTCTGTAAACAAAGCCATTAGAGATAACGTGGAATAACGTGGAAATTGGAGATCGAACGTGTCAAATTTCATCCAATCCGAGAATCCAGTATGAGAAAATCACAAAAGATACTGCAGTTTCGTACTTATTTTTTATTAGAGAGACCCGAGTCTTGAATACATGCGAATACAATCGATATATCAGTCGCACAGTTAATAATCATCGGGAAGCACGCAGATTTCGGAGAAACGCGCAATGCATTCTCCGCGCGAGAGTTCATCCATAAACGCTTGATCAGCGACTACATGCGATCTGATGATCGAACGCGAGCTGATAAATATATCGCTTCTCCGCCCGATAAATACTTTCGGCGTTGTAATTGCCATGCTTGCAAAATGAGAAATGGGAAATCGAGCCAAAAAGCGCGAATTTGCTTCTCTCTCTCTCTCTCTCTCTCTCTCTCTCTCTCTCTCTCTCTCTCTCTGCATATCACGAGTGTCGAGTCACCGCGATGATTTATCCGATAAATGTGCGGGAGAGGTGGGAGAGGGCGAGATGAGACGAGAAATCAAGAATACAGAACCTTGACCCCGCGGAGACGTTCGTCGAGATGTTATCCAATGGCCGAGTAGTCGAGTGCTCGAAATATCCCCGCGAAATCCCCATTCCGATCCATTAGCCGAGGATATAACGTCCGTCTCCATCACGTTTCTCCTCTCTTCAAGCTCGGTCTCGCGTTCGCGAGGCTGTAATCCCGAGCAATTAACGGCCGCTGTGATTGGCCATTATTTTATGTCGCAGTGATCGTAAATGCGCGACGTTGGGGAAAGCGCAATGAAACATTACAAACATCAAGATCGAATAAATCGTTATGCCGGCAAATAATTTCGAACCTGAATCCGCGTTTCTGCGTTTATTCGGAGAGACACCGGAGTCGTGGGTAATCGTGCACGGGAATACACATGATCTATGTATAATCGTCAAACGTACAAAGTTAAAAGGAAAAAAGAAAAAAAAGAGAGCTGCTCCCAACGCTACAAATCGTATTGATTACTGAACGTAATCAAACGTTATATTACGTTATATACGTTATTAACTTATCGATTTTTATCACCGTGCCACAAAATTAGCAAAAGCTCGATTAACCAATGAGCAGATGTTTATTCGATTCTTCTGCAGCATTAAAAGCATTAAAAATCCAAGCGTGTTTCTAGAGCTGCAGACAAATGTTGCCGCGATCTCGTTCGACATGTAACGCGAGCGTACAATCGCGGCTTAAATAAAGATCGCTCGACAACCGAACGTTCCCTCGCGATGATTCTTGCGCGCCTCGCCGAATCCTAACGCGTTTCTCGCCAAGAGGAGGAAAAGCCCTGCGTTCGCAACGGCCGTTCGTCATTTCGCTGCTTGGCGCGTGTCATAAATCCGTTGTTACGCCGACGTGTATCCGCGATGGTACACGTCGACGTCGGTACGTGAATTTATCGAGTCGTGCCGCGACTGCGACGGCTACACGCGCGTATCCGCGCGCACGCGCCTTCCGGCATCACCGGTCACGAAGAGTATAAATTATTCGCTCGTGTTGGACGCGTTTGTGTCCGCTCGCCGGCTCGATTAGACAGCGAGAAATCCGCAACCGAGATTCTCGCTTCAATTAGACGTTACAACTCGCTCGCTCCTCTCCGAACGAAACAATCTCGACACGAGAACGACGCGTTTGCGACTCTTCACGGCTCACCCGCTCGGGACGAAAATCCAGAACGGATCTGCGAATGAACGCAAAGTAGCAAAGTATTAATCAATCGATGGAAAAGTTGGAACAGCGCGTCTGGAATGCTTCAGCTGCGGGATTGATTGTCCCGCGAACCCCAATTTCTCGGATAATAATTATTATTTTTCCATTCGAGAAAGTCGACATTATCATCAAGGCATGCCCTCGTCGCGATACGTCGACGTTGATATCTGTCTCCGAAAGGGAACTTTCCGTTTACCCACTTTGCTGCCTTCCAGGAAGTTCCGGAGAAGACGAGAGCAACGTCTGGAATATCTCCCGCGATCCATTAAAATTCTCCCCAGCGGGCGTTCGGAGGGGAAAGACTTGATTACATGCAGAAGCGCATATCGTTCGTATGTGCTAATTCTCCGTTAAAATTTCAGTCGGGCCCGCAGTCGCGACTGCAGTTTCCAACAAAATCGCCGCTACGTTAATAAAAGTTATAGTCCACGTCGCGACACGCTCGCAACTTCTCCACGGCGGAGACCCTATACCGTCCGACGTGGGCAAAAGTGGAAAAGTTTCATCACGGACATCACGGACAGCATACCCGAGTGTATTCGAGGCTATTCGAGTCAATAACTTTTAAATCAATACTCGCGCCATGGAGCGAACGGCTCATTCCGCACTGTCCGCTTTATCTTTACAAGAGAGAGTCTTGCGAGAGAGCATCGCATCCGGCCTCCCCCTCGGGGGGATTTTAAAATGTAAGCTACTTGAAATTTATGCGTTAACCAAACCGACGGTTGAACTCTCAGGACAGGCGATATATCTTCGCGCGCGAGAATTTATGCAATAAGAGATTGCCATTTGTCGGGGAAGAGTAATCGCCGGCGACCGTGCCGCTCCCGATGCTCGCCCTTCACGAAATTATCGATCCCCGCCGGATTTATCCGGCTGGCAACGAGGCCGCGACTAATTGCGAGCCGTTGCTTGCGCGTGATTACACATGATTTTAAGCGTTACGTGGCTTAAACGTTCGCGGCTCGAGCGTTAAAGAGGCCCGCTCAGAAGCGCTCGCGACTCGCGTTAAGCGAAATGCATGCATAATACATGTGTACAGGATATTTTTCTCCCTTTTGCGCAGCTGCCGCGAGGGGGAGGAGGGGGGGGTTGGGGGTTGGGGGTTGGGGGTTGGGGGTTGGGGGGTTGGGAGGCAGCGAGGCCCGCGCGTGCCACCGTTCCGCTCCAGCGATCTGGACTTTTAACCTTGAAGCGAACATTCTCGGCGTTGGGAGTCTTTTGCGGCAAACAAGCGAACTCCCATAAAACCGTCCCTTCGAGAACAGAGAAATCGAAGATCCGCGGACTTGCCCGGCCGCGTGTCATCTCGCATATCGCCGTATCGTAAGCGCGCGTGTCGTTCTCTCGATGCGCGGAGATTTGTGATATTTCGAACGGGAATTACGCGTGATAAAGTACGATAAAGTAAAGAGCACGCTTCGTTAGCCGTAACTTGGCGCGTGTAATTAATTGAAAAATTTCAGAGACATTGCAGCCCAGCAGCAGCAGCAGCAGCAGCAGCAGCAGCAAAGAGAAGCAGATCTCCCGAGTATTTTCTTCCACGTAATTTCTTCCACGTAACATTATCGCGAAGGATCGTACGCTCGCTGGTTGCTAAACAAACTTCTTTCTCATGGAAATGAGAAAGAAAAAAATTCGCGGAAACTCTCCGAGTAGGGTCCGAGTAAGTTTCCCAGTAACAGTTCAGTAATTATCTACCATCACAAACGTGTGTCGCTGCTGTACTTGATCGCGACGATTGATTGATCTTGTTTATTTCCGACCGGGTAGTATTTCATTTCCACGAAGACGTATGAAACTCGATCTATGCAACGCGAGAGGATTCTCAGGTTAATTATCTTGCACAGATAATTAATGCACGAAGCATCTTGTTCGCGGTTCGATCGGAAGGGCGACGTTGCGCGTACGCGATGATTGACGCCCGCCAATTCGCGTTGTGGCAGTCGAATGACTCGCAACGAAGTTGCGTTTTCCTGAAAATTACTCCTGCTCAGTTTTCCTCGGACTATCTTTTCTCTCTCTCTCTCTCTCTCTCTCTCTTTCTTCCTCTCGGATGTCTACTCGTGTTTTACCGCGCAGACTTCGCGACGTGAAATGCAACGAAGGGATATTTACCTTCGAGAAACAGAAGGAAGCACCGTGTATCAATAGAGAGTACATATAACGCGTTCACGGCAATTTTGAATACGAGCGCGGGCCGTCGATCGTTTGGCTGCATTACGAATAATTCGCTCGCAGCGCAGCACGCTCGGCAAGTCCGCGCCGCGTTGCGCTGATTAATGTAATTCGAGGCGTTCGCCCTCGCGCGACAACGGAGCGCCGCGTATTTATCCCCGCATCTTGATACCCGAATTGTTCATGGCCGAATAGCCGAAACAGGCCGAAATCGCCGCCACGAACGACAACTCGCAGCCGATTACCTGCGCGCGTTACGTGCTCACCGCGACTGTAACCGCGAGCCGCAATTTCCACGCGCCGCTGACTCTCGTGCGGACAAGCCCATCGAATCAACCGCCAGCCATTAACCAACCGAGCTGCGAGCTGCGAGCTTCCCGTCTCGCGTTCGATGTTCTCGAGCAAATTCTTTCTCTGCGAGAGGAACGAAAATGTAAAGTTCTGCCGTTCTGCCGTTCCGCTCGCCGTTTATTTCAAATTCGCGAAATCCGCCATGATTTCTCCGCTCGCGATCGCAACGGGGCGCGTTTTGGAATTGTGCAATTCTCTGTGTTGGAAGTGGGCCGGAAATCTTGGAAATCAGGCATCCTGGATTCGGTACACCTTGATATCGAAGGATTGCACGCGCGTTGCGAATGCATCGTAAGCGACGCTCACAAATCATGGGATCGCGACCCATCGTCGAAATTTTCACGCCGGTCTCGGCGAAACCGGCGTCGGAAACATCGCGTTAAAAGTCCGAGCTTGATGTTATATATTTACCGTCCGTGCGCGTGCGTCGGTATTATCGTTGCAAAAATTTCCGTCCACGGGGAATTTATATTCAGCATCCGTTTTCATTGTCGACGCGAATAAAAAAGGGCGAATAAAAAATTACGTGCGATTCTTTCTCTCTCGCGTGCAGCTCGCCGACACGCGACAGCGCAGATGCATGCCGAAATACGTTCGACGAATTATGTGCCGGTGCTACATTTATGAACGCAATGTTTCATTTTGCGCCAAATAAAGCGCGGGAATAAAACAGTAGCTCGCTACTGGTATCGCTCTTTAATCTTTTTTAGCGGTGATACGTGTAAATTTTGATAAATGGTGAAAAAAGAGATTGCTTTTGGAAGAGAGAGAATGTTTCTCTTTTATGGTTATATTTCTTTGTTACTGACTTTAGAAACTTTGGAAAAATCCCCTTGGCGCTCTTTTGTCACTAAGTAATTTATTTTCCAATCGCGTAATCGCATCGTGATTATGTAATTACAATTGTATGCGATTATGTATGTTAATTATTATTCTAATTAATTCTAATTCCGTTAATTATAATTCCGATTGCATGCGCGTTAATTGTAACAATATAAAGTTGCTCACCGATCGCTACACCGCCATCTATGCCAGTTTTATTGCCAACTTTACGTTAAAGACCTACTTCGAGTTAACGCGAGTTCCATGGAACGAAATAACGATATAACAGCCGACATTTTATCGATTAACAATTGTCCGGAGATAATTGACACTTTGATGAGTCGATACTTCACCCGTCACTTTCGAAGCATTCGCGGGATTTGATTGCGCGCGCGATTCACTTTCGAAATGTAAAAGATGCAGAGCGGCTTTGACTCTCGCGTCGAACTGGCGCGACCGTAGAGCGCGATTGGTAGATCAGCGCGCATGCGCGAGTCGTTTCGTCTGAAGGTATCCGCGCAGGTATCCAATAAGAAATTATGTTAGAAACTTTACGCATGTTCAAAAACTAGTAATGTTCGAATTTGCCGAGATCTCTTGACGCCGTTGTTATTTTCGCCACATAAAAATCAGCCGGAATACATTATATAATCGCGATGCACGAAAATACGAACTTTGCGGGATATTTATATCCGAATATGTCCCTTTCGGAATCGGAATCTGGAATATGCGTAAGCAGATGAACCGGATATTAAAATTCATTCGTAGAATACGCTACTGAGATATTCTTTCTCTTCGTGATAACATTATAGAGATTTAGTTAAATAAAAATATATATGTACGTATATATATATATATATATTACATATTATATTTTGTTTTTATAAAAATAAAGAAAAACTGCTAACAATGTTAACAATGACAAAGACAGTCTTACAATTATCGCATTATATATAGAGAATACATAATTATGAAAAAAGTAAAACCATCACGGATACTTTACTAAGGTATTGTTGCGTGCCTCTTTTTGATCTCATTCTCAAAATGGGCATGCTGTTTAATCATGCTTCGTAATTAAATATTAATTATGAAACAAAATATCAATTGCACGCTAACTAATATAAATATAAAAAGAAAGTTAATGTCTGAAGAGAGATGTGGAAGGACATTATGTTGAAACTAAACATAAAGAATCGAAACAGAAAATTATAAATCAACGTGTCAAACTTGAATCTAAAATCCAATCGATATAAAATATATCATATTTTAAAGTAAAACTGAAGCGCGAGCAAAGCGGCTTAAAGTACTACAAAATTAGACGCAATTCCTTCATCTGCATGTAATTCAATAAAAATGTCTCTGCGGGACTTGTGGTCTCATCTTCCGAAATGGAGAACTTTCCAAGCGGCACCTGAATTTCCTCCTTACCCTCTGCAAATAAGATGAAGCAACGTATTTCATCGAATTTTCCGATTTTAATACAACGCTTACGCAGCACCACCGCGCCGCAAATGATAAACGCAATTGCAAAACGTCGTTTACCGAGTATCCTGAGGGTATAATTCGCGGACTGATCGCAGAAATCCATCACCTCGGTTATTATAAACTCAGACAGCTGAGGTGTATAATTGGCGCCAAGCTTCAGGGTCTGAAATTCAATATTGATTAAGTTACACTTACTCGAACGCAGTTTTTGATATGTTACTTATCATTTATTTCAACGTTTTATGTTGATATTTGTGACACTCTATTTTAATAAGAGAAAAAAAAGAAAAGTCTAACACGTGCGACACGTACTTTGAAGGCAATGATGTCTTTGACCTGCGGTTTTCTCGTCATTATCGAGATCTTTTCGATCTCGATGTTTTTATAATATCCTTTCCTGCTGGTCTCGCACGTATTCCTTTCCGTATCAACATTGTTTTCCTTGTTCTTGTACGAGCTCTTGTTACTCATCTCATCGCTCGATGCACTCGATACATCTACATTAACTTCTTTCTTTATCTTCTTCTTTACAAACATTGGCGTCGAACTCTTTCCCAAGGCCAAAAGTGCAGAAAGATCGTCGGACGACGAGACTCTGGCTGCGTAAGAATTAGACACTTCGCACACTATTTTCTCGGCGATGCTGTTCTCGTTATTTTCCGAACTGTCGAACCTTATGTGTTTTGCAGTGGGAATGATAATGTTGTTAACAACTTTAGGTTTCTTTGGTTTACTATCTTTGATCTCCATAGGCGACATAAAGAAACTGTGTTCCTGAGACAGATTCTTTGCTCTTCGTTTTCGTACTCGTTTCCTCTTTGTGCCGGACATAACAGAGTTTTCCATATTGTTACTATTCTCCGGGAAATTGTTATCCATAACTTTAGAATCCGTGTCTGCCTCCGCATCGTCGATCATACTGTAAAACATCACATCCGTTGCGGTATTATCTGAAACAAGCAATAATTCTCAGTCGTAGAACGCAACCGGCGGTTTTGCTTTGTTCATCTCTACATAATATGCGATCACAAATCAAACGCTGACCTATGGCGATCGCCGATGCGTCGCTATTAGTAGATATATCCCGTCCATTCGGTGTCTTCGTCGCGCTAATGTTCGTCTGGAACGTCTGGACATTCGACTGGATGTCTTTCTTATCGTACGCAGAATCATTGCATGCGTCTGCCTTGACCAAGCCACTGTGTACATTAATATCCGACAGAGTAACGGACATGCTGGGGGTATCTATGCCTGATCCAGGAACTACCCTGCAATTTGCATCAGACGATCGATTACATATTGACAAATCGATAACGTAATCCGTCATATATAATCAGTGCTCAACAAATAAACACAAAGCAACTCGATATCACATGTGGGACTCGAAGCAAGGATACAAGAGCCGCAGTAACATGAAAGCTGCACTAACAGAATCGTCTCGTTCTTCTCGAGTATACGCACGTCCTCCGTGGGTGGTAGGTAGTCGGTGTCATTCAACAACAGGTGAAACGGTTCTAGGATGCTAAAGAGCTTGGCGATATGCTGCTCAATCTGGTCGATCCGCTGCACTCTCGTACCGTCCACGAAGATCCAGCAGTACTGACGTGCATCATGAAAGAACCTGGACAGATCGACTTTTAATCGAAAATGTGGATACTTCGGAGCTGCCTCCGGATTCATCGCGACAATATGACTATTCTAGCTTGACTATGAACGTTGCTTCGCAAATACGGCATGTGGAACGATACGACCGTCATCTATCTCGGATCTGAGCCGGCGAATTCGAATGCCGACCACAAAGATAAGCGCTAGCAGCGCTAACTTCAGTTGTCTGCCGAAATCCGAATGAACGACCGCTTTACCGTCGGTAAAGTCGCCACTTGGTTCGTATCCATGCTACATTTCATGCATGAAAATTCGGGCGAATGAGAGAACGCGAAACTCGTTCGATCGACGATCGTATTGATTTTGATCTAACTGAAAGATGTTGTTTGGTTTTTATGGCAAGCTTAAGAAATGTGTATGGAACGAGTAGACGGGTAAACCTGTTTGTCATAATACTGCGTATTTTATTTATTAATTCGCAATAATACAACAATATAAAGTCAAACGCTAATGTGACTGGCATCTGTCGCCGTATATTTCGATCAAAGACGGAGGAAAAGGCTGCAGTCATATATCGTTATACTTATAGAATAAATCAGCTTCAATTGTATGTTTACACTAATCACTTAAGTCTTACACATTACATCGACATTATATCCCTTCTAATTTTATGTTTCTTCTTCCTTTTATCGCTCGTAAAAGTAACCCGAACATTTGTACGAAAATAACAGTTTCCCATTTCATTTATTTAACCAAGTAATTTATATTGTGTAAACGATAAGATCTTTCGCCATTGCGACGCAGGAAGGCGGAAGTGAAACCAAAGATGTTCTCTTCTAGCGACAATCATTTCTGAGAGAATCATCCCTTCTCGCTTGCAACTAATTACATCAGTTGGAACTACGTCGTCTCTTAATGCTAACAAAACACCGAATCAGTGGCGCACGCACACAACACACGTACACATATATGCAATCCGTACTAAAAGTCATACTGAGATGCTTAATCGTGTACGTGTAAAATTAAACCCAATGTGGGCTCAAAGATACCGATACGCATCACGGCCACACGATATTTATTTACATAAAGATTTGATACTGCTTTGAACGTGAGATGCCGAGACACGACCTTTGCAACGTATCAGCGCAGTTACATTCAATTCAGTCCAACGATAGAGAAACGCTTGAGATAAAGAAAAAAAGAAACCATCTGTTCGACTCAGCGCATCAAGCAGAATAGATCAAACGTCATTTGAGGGCTCACAAGTGCTGTCGACGGCACGTTCGTTCGTTCATCATGAAGCGTCCTATGAAGGACTCCGGATGGAATCTATTTACAATAAACATCAAGGTGCGTGAATTCCGCGGTAAACGGTATTAAAAATAATATTGGATCCATCTGCACACCTATGGAGGAGAACAATCTACTAGACAAACGTGTACGCGCACCTAACACGCATCTATTTAAATGTACATATTGACAAGCACGTCCTTCTTCGTATCGTCCTCTCGTACACGACCTATCCCGATAACGCTCCGCGAAACTTGTAAACGTACTGCACGAACATTACCGGCTAGCAGGTCGTTGCATAATTCGCGCTTCCACGATTTAAAATAATCGGCAATCCGTGGACGCAGAGGTAGTTCTAAATTTAAACTCACTTTACGACTATGACTAAGTTCCAGCTCAAGTTTAAACTACCCCAGCATCGTCGGATCGATCGACTACACGCTTCGGAGAAGGAACTACACGTTCTACGATGCTCCAGCTTGAAAGTTGAAACAGATGCGTATGGACAGTATTTACATAAAATTCCCCGCTCTGCGGTTTTGGTACCGTAAGAAGAGCCGAGGAAACGTTTCGCTATCGGAGCAGGTGTCCTTGGACACGCGGAATATGGTACAGATCTGCACTTGTTGCATGAATCCGAGATACAGATTCTCATGTCGCGTATCCGGCATGCTTGGCAAACATCTATCCGAGACATCTAATGTCTCGCCAGAGACAGAGTCTGTCGTTTTGTCTGTTCTTCTGAACGGAAGAAGTCGGATTCACGGAATTCTGCGTTAGGAATGCGCAGAGATCTGCGTATTACCTTTTCTCTCGTCCCCCTTTCTTCACGTGTCAGTATATTGATAATCAGTATCGTAAGTGAACAGAGCGATAACGCGTTCGCCGATGCGAATGATAAGTTTTAACGGAATGCACGTCTCGGCAGAAATAATGACAAGTTAAAACCGATTCCCATCAATGTGTAATAAAGTTTGATAAAGTTTCTCACGTCTTCGCGTTAGCTTCTGGAATTTTACACAGTGTATATACGTATACGTGTACATGTCGTATGTAGGTAATTCATCATAATAAAAGTCGGGCAGTGCGAGGTAACCCTGAAAGATATGACATTAAAACGCACGCCTGCGTTAATGAAACTACACAATTTATTCAATATAATTCGGAAGTTATCATTATTATCATGTTCATACAGACCCGATAGAAGGATATCTTGGTTCATTTCCGTTCCGATCGTAATCGAAAGACAATACGGAAGAAAGATCGTCATGTAACATCGTTATAAAGTTTCATCAAAGTGTCCTAACGCAAACGGTGTAGCATAAGAAAACTTTTTATTTTCTCACACCTTTCAAGCGCTACTTGTTCGAGATCAATCGTAGGAAAAAATTTCACGAGACCTAACGTTTGCTCTACAGATTACGACAATATAGAGATTTCTCAGATGTTTTGCTCCATCTATGATTCTCCCAATCGATACCGATAACTTGTTCATTAACAAGGAACAACTCAGTTACGGGGCTTTGTCTGCAGCGAGTAGAGAAGTTGCTTAGAGTCGCAAAAATTATTGATAGACTGTATATGTCTACGTCTACGAGATATCCTGCATATTCGACGAAAACGGATGACTCGCATTCGGCATGCGAGCAAAATAGAAATTCTGCCCGAAATAGTTTATTTGTCCGAACGGATAGTTATCACAAATCGAAGAAAGCGATTGCGATGCTTGAAGAACGCGCGGTGTTTCCTTCGTTGCTGTCACCGGCTGCTTGCATCGACCACCTTACGATTGCCCTCGAATTGACGGAAGTGTTCACGTAGATCGAACAAAAATCAAAGTTGGACATTGTTTTGCAGTTCGACGTTCGTATATTTAGAATTCCATTCGCGTGCTAAGCTATTTCTACGTGAGATAAATCTCTGATTACGCGCATCGGGGAAACTTTCGCGAGACGTCCCAAGCAAACGATCATTACAACCCACATCGATAATCATCATTGAACACATTCGGGGTTAGAGAAATCCCAAGACAAGTCCCAGGAGATTTCCGAATTGGGGGATATGAGAGTTTCGATATTTTACGATATTAAAAGATTCAGGCAATCCGTGTCGTTCGTGTCTGACGATAGATCTTCGATAACGCGTCCTCGCACTCTCGTATGCGGGATATTTTCATGAGAACTCCGTAATCCAATGCCCATATTTTCGTCCACGGGACACAATGGTCCTCCATCATGCCATTAGAATTCAATTACTCGCACGGCAGATCCATCATACGATGGACACTACGAAAGGGACGTCAGCGGAGCGGAAATTTCCCGAATGCGCGTGTATCTCTTAGCGGACTCGCTCGGGCATGTTCCTCATATTTAATGGACGAGCGCCGAATTACTCCAACGTTCGTTCCATGCGACTTCGCGTCAGTTTCGCGATCGGTACCGATGTTCCGCGTCGCATTCGCAATCCGCGATGGAAGCTATCGATCTTCCGGGTCGACCGAGCATCCCTCACACCTGGCTCACTCCTGGATGCGAGATTCGACCCGCCGATCGACCCGCCAAGGCGGGCCGCCTTACGACAGGATGCAGGAGTTCCTCTTGGACTCGGAGCGCTCGCGAATCTGCTGCAGATGCTGCAGCTGGGCCGGCGAGGGCACATGGGTACTGCTGCTGCGTGAATTTATCTGCTGCGGCGGCGGCAGGGACTGTCGACGGCGGCGCTGCAGCGCCGGGCTCAGATTGTACTTGAGCTTGGCCTGGATCAGCAGCTCCTTGAACACCTGGCTGATGTTCAGGTTGTCCTTCGCGGACACCTCCACGAAACCGTTCTCCCACTTTGTCGTCACGAGCTCCCTCGTGCTCTCGGTCTCCATCTGTAATTTCGCCCGCGTCGTAGCCGGTAAACTAGTTGAACTGTGCGATCGCGCGGCTTAAACAGCTTCATTCGACACGTTTGATGTCTGGGATACTGGGTGCGCAGCGCGCGATGCGCGAGGTTTTAATCTGAAATCCGAATCTTCATCCGTAAATTAAATAGCCGGACTTTCCGCGGGTTTTGTTGTCGTTTTGCGTTTTATCGGTTCCTGGATTTGTATTACTCGCGCGTGTCACACACGCGCGAGTAGCTCTCGTTGGAGAGCATTCGGACAGGTATTTCTACGCACGACCGTTCCCCATCCCTCGATCAGCCGCGATTAATGGCGCTGGGGTCGTCGAAGGTCTTTATTAGATTTTAATCTGATTTAGATATACGAGGGACATAAATCTCGAGAATTACGTGACGCGATAAGTCTCTATCTTTCTCCTCTCGACGAGGGAGGATTTTGCGATAAGAATGAAATAAATTTCTCTTTTCGGGACTTGAGGCAAGCACGATGCCAGCGATTCTTTCTCCCGGAAGGCGCGACACTCGGTCAAGATCCCGAAAATTTCAGGGAACGAATTGAAATTGATTTTGAACGTAACCGAGAACTCACCTCCTGTTCCCCCTCCACGAGGTCGATCTTGTTACCGACGACCACGATCGGCACGGCGCCCTTCGTGCTGAGTATCTGGCCCCTGAGGGTCTTCACCTCGTGAAACGTGTTGGAATCGTTGACGTCGTAGACCAAAACGAACGCGTCCGCTGATTTGATCGACAGATCTCTCATCGCCGGGAACTCGTACGAGCCGGACGTGTCGAGGATGTCGAGGGTCAGGTGGATGCCGGAAACATTGAAGTCTCCGTGATGCATCTCCTCGACGGTTCGCTTGTACTTGGGCGTGAAGGTGCCGTAAAGGAACTGATTAATTATCGCCGACTTGCCGACCTTTGCCCCGCCCATCACGACGATCTTGTGCCGGATCGAGCTCTCGGACGACTTTCCGCCGCCGTTGTCCGTCTCCGACAGTCTGTCGTTCCTGCAACAGCATCATCCTCTTCTTCGACTTCCGTTTGTCGCGCGTTCGATCGCGAATCTCGAGAAATCGTGACGCGACACAACGCGATTACGTCGTCTCTGTCATCACCGCGTGCTGGAATTCTGCCGTTCAGCACGCGATTCCCGGAATAACGATATGAAATACGACAGGAATTGCTACGAGGGAAGAGAAGTGCCGTTATTAACGGAGACAGCAGAATGCGATCTCTTTCAAGACGCGATGGCGGAAGTAAAGAGATACCGCATTCCGTTAAGGCAGACAATCATCCGAGAAGACTGCCGCGCTAACGAACACGGGGGTAGATTCCGGCCGCGATGGAGACGCGGCATGTTATCGATAGTCTTGTGCGGAGCGCCCTGAATTCGTGGCACCAGAATGCACCCTCGCCAACAGCAAAGCCGGTCGGTTTTCGGCCTCTGAGTATCCTCGTCCTCGTAATTGTCCGTGCTTATTACGAGAAGTCGGATATTATCGGGCGCGCAAAAGCGCAAGAGCGAGCTTTCTTCTTTGCTTTCCGCGCGGATTCGCCGCGAAATTAAAGCTCGGTCTGAGAGAGATTCACGACGAAGAGAGCCGGAAGCGCGGACGTATCGCGCGGGTTTCACTTGCTGAAAGCAGTTTCTCCGCTCTGCTGTTTATTGCTGCGAATGCCCCGCGCGATGCGGACTCGACGCTTGAAAGGAGAATATTGAAAATCGAAATCTTCTTCACGTGTATCCGCATGTACACTTGGCGGAAAGATTCTACCATCCAAAAATGAAAGACTCGCTTAAAGAGAGATGGCAGGATTGACATCGATCGCCCTGAAGCGCCCTTCATCCCAAAAGCGAATCGCGACGGGATCTCTTTTGCAGTATCGCTCTCTCCCTCTCTCTCTCTCTCTTTCTCTCTCTCTCTCTCTCTCTCTCTCTCTCTCTCTCTCTCTCTCTCTTTCTCTCTGCGGCGATCTGATATCATCGCGCGGTAATGATCTCGCGCTGAGAAAATCGGCGCGCAACTTCCGCTTTGTGTTACGTGAAGAGACATACGTATATACGTACATACATATTAGCGTTTGCAGATGCTAATCCTCACTCAGAGAAATAAAGAGTAAAGGTACAGAGGAGGAAGGAGGGAGGGTAAAACTCGATACGATCGTTCATCGTCGACGTGTAAAGCCGGGGATTCTCGCGAGCCACCCTAACAGAGCTTTCGTTCCGTTATCATTGTTGTCTACGAGTCGCGTCGCGAGGAAAACTTTAAAAGTAGAACGGAACCAGGCGATCTGGTCACGTAAAAGGCGACGTTCGGTATTACGGCAGCGGATTACAGCGGCGAGGAAATTGCTGCTGTATCAATTTTAGCGTTTTAATAACGATCGGGCAAACCGCGTTTTAATCTCGAGGGACAGCTTTCGGAATCCTTTTCTCCTTAGCGTAAAGTTAACGATTAAGAGACAGAGCGAGCGCGAGTATCGGCGAACGCAGCGGGGAAATTCAGGACACGCCGGAAGCTGCTGCGTTTACCTGACATTCTTCGTCGTGCCGTCCTCTTGTCCCTCTTTCAAGTGCGCCGAGGGCTGCAGACTGAAGCGCCGGCGGAACTGATGACGGCCTTTCATCATTTGTAGGATTTCTGGAGACACAAGAACGCACGTTTATAAAGGATCCTGAGATGTCGAGCATTGCGCGAAAATCACGCTAATGAAACTGTCAATTTTAACGGTCGAGCGTCGAGCAAACGTTGCAACCCGTTTCCTCTCTCTCTCTCTCTCTCTCTCTCTCTCTCTCTCTCTCTCTCTCTCTCTCTTTCTGCTCGTTAACGCGACGTGTTTTCTTCGGAAACTTATAATAGAAGTGATCTTAAAAAAAAAGCCTCCGATCGGGGAACTTGATGGGGAGCGCACCGAGATGAGACGCATTTTCTTATTCCTTCAGTTTTATTAATTCCGCGGGAAGGGAAACGCGCGACGAGCTTACAAAGTTAAAGGAACGCCCGCTCGGGTCTTCGATCCGCGAGTTTGATGCTCGAAAGATGATGCGCTCGATGTTTCCTCACGGTTCCAATTAGAATCAGAATCGAGCGTTTCCAAGCCGCGTCGCGATATCGAGAGCCGACGTTACCATATTGATCGCGGTTTAAACTTTCGATTACGCGTTTGCGTAATGAAGCAGTGGCTGAGGGAGAGAGAGAGGGTGAATATCCGGCTGATACGCCAATCGATGGAACCTTGCTGTCGATAAGGCTCGATTAATCGCATATGTCGCATATGTATCGACTATCGATCGCCGTTGCTAATTTTAACGTGTTGCAAGACTCGCTGACGGCGATGCGATAACGATGCGACTGCCTGGAATTCGCAAATTAACCGGAGCGGACGCTCGTGAAAAAAAAGAAATAACAGACGGCAGATTGATGACCGTGACGATCCAAGCGAGGAGAAACGATCGGCAATATCGATTCAATTGACACGAAAGACTTCGATCGATGCGAGATACGTCGGCGGCTCTTCCGAACGCGCTTCTCTCTCTTTCTCCCTCGCGGATCCCGCTTACGTTTCCGTGGCACGCGAATTAAGATCGCAAGGAGCGTCATAAAGCCCGCGGATATACGAGCGTTCCATCACTTCAGCCTCCTCGCGCGGCGCAGTTAATCTCGCAATAAGCTCAGCATCTACGAACTCCGCTCGAGTATCCCGCGATGAGATACTCGCCCGGTACTCGTAACTGTACACGGCAAATCCATTTCCCTCCCGGGGCACGTAAACCATTTTTATACGTTAAACGGCACTCCGTGCTCGCACGAACAATCCTCTCCCCCCCCCTCCTCCTCCCCCMCCTCGCCCGTTACATCATTAATCTTTTATGTCGCGCAGAGTTCATTGAATAGCGCCAGTTCATGCCGGCTTAAGCTTGCCAGCGTCGAGTAATCGAACGTACGTGTCCGACGTACGAGACTCGGCACGTTCTCTTTTCGGGATCGCCTTCGCATCGCCTGGAATCGCAGAAATTGTCGAGCGATTGCTCCACGAAATGATCAAGATCCGCGGCGGAGAGCTCGGGAGAGCGACACGTTCCTGCTGATCGTCTTATGCGCCTCCGCTTTCGCGATTTGTCGAGACCGACTTGCAGAGCCGGAAGACAGAAGAAGCCGGCAACACGATCGTGTAAAATCTTGCGAGATTTACCGGGGAGAGCTCGGAGATAAAGCAGTGTCACTTCGAAATAATCTGGATCTCGAAATCCCCGCAGATCTAGGACGGCAACAAGGCCGCACGTGTAACCACCAAGTCGAGACCCTACGAATCGCTCTCCCGTATTTTTTCAGTTAATCCTGTGACTATCAAACATTCAACATACTCGGAACATATACCTTTCTATCTATTCTATTCTATCTATCTGTCCCAGGCTACCGCTCGTAAGACGAAGACAAGAGACTTTCTTGCTTCGTGTTGGCCTCCTTTCGCTCTTTCGCGAGCATCCCTCGTCTTTCAAATCCTCGCTCTCGATTAATCGGAAGCGAAACGCGATAGGTGGCGTTCTTAATATCGCAGAGAGGAGGAGGGTGAGAAAAGCGCATCCGGGAGGATGATCGCTCGTAGGCGTCTCATTGTTTCCCCGTTGTGACGCGATATTTTTCAGTGTCTCCCCCTCCGCTCCTTCCTTTCGCGATCCGGCGCGGCTAAATCGACCACTGTCGATGTTTATCGCGGATGATCGTAATTTTGCATTGAGGTAACCAATATTCGTGTATCACGCGAACCCCAGTCTGCATGTCGTTTCTTCGTAAAGGAACGAAAGGCGATCGATAACCGGCTACCACGATAACTGCTACGCGAAAGCAGCCCGTCAGCGATATCATTGTGGCCGGCTGCTGATGGATCCTTCTTCAATTGCCAACATCCATTCCCGTCCATTTAGCGCGCCGCGATCGATTTCCGATCGAATCCTACCGAGAAGCCACGGTGATTCCGGCGACAATCACGTTTCTTCCAAATTTATTGCATCTCCTTCGCTGACGAGGAGCGAAGAGATGGGAATTGAAAAGCGATGTTTACATCTGCCTGCCCTCGCACTCTCTCTGTCTCCCTCTTTTTTTCTCTCTTTCCTTCGAGATAAGCTTGCCAGATCATTCTTGCGATTCAGCGGTGGGGAATCGTTCGAGCTCGGCCGAATTCAACATTCGAGAGCTTCCCGAGCATCCACAATCTCTCTTTCCCCTGTACAAAGGGCCGTTCGCTAGCTCGATTGCCGCATCGAGTGGCACTTTAGCGGTCATGAAAATGTACGCGTTCTCCAAACATAGAAAGTGGAATTAACGTTTGCAATCGTTTGTTGAATCACACAATTATTTCGCCAAACGAACAACGCGGCTATCAAGATCAACGGAAATGAGGATCTCAAGGTGCATCACTGATAACACAGAATAGAATTCTGCGGAATAAAATACAGGACATCTTCGTCCTGTAGGATGAAGAAGAAGATTTTACCAAACATGCAAACTGCATGTTTTCTATACTCCACACGCCGAGATTGAATCCTCAACGCTCACAATCAGCGTGCAGGCTTGCTTCCACGCAAGTCGCGCCAACGTTATTCACATCCGCATTTCCATATTCGTTGCTTGAGAAAGTTGCGCAGCTTTCGCGGAAGCAGGATCGATCTCCTCGATTAACAAATCGCGCCTCGATCGATCGAGGATCATCGCCACGAGTATCTTGGCTGCCGATCCCGTCGCGATCCGTTCGCTTTGACAGCAGATAAAAGCCCAGAGTGCGAAACATTATCTCGCCTTAACGCGACATTAATCTTCACGAGATATTCCCTGCGCCCGCTGCCATTTGTAAATCCGCGCGCTCGCCGACACCGCGATCGATTTAAAACCGCGATCGCCGCGCAACAGCATTCGCCTAATTAAGGGGTGCTACCGCCGAGTCCGATCCTTCAAGCACGAAGCGATACTGTCGTCGTCGCCGGCGCTTTTACGACGCCGGATAAATCTCGCGACGATGCGGATCCTCTCCGCGAAGGGCCGTAAAAGAGCGCCCGTATCGCCACGGCTTCGTCATCATAATCGAATCGCTACTCTCCGCAGCGATTCGAACTGATCCCGAGCTCGGAGAGAGACTTGCGCAAGGCAAGGAAAGGAGGAGAGGGGGGGAGGGGAGGGGAAAGAGAGAGGGCGTTTTAATAATGGGGATTAATCGCGGAGTGGACTCGCGGATCCGAGTCCGAAATCTTACCCTCGCCCCGATTACGTCTCGTTACCGAGGCCATAAGCGTGGCGTAACGGAAAGAGGAGGGGCGAGGCGAGAGGGGGCAGCCCCCCAGCCGGCGCATCCCCTGAGCCGATATGTAAATTCGGGGGCGTCGCGAGAACGGGCGAGAGACGTCGGATGATACATCGCGGATCGATATGCAAATTACATTCGGAGACGCGGGCGAATGCGGGCGAGAGCGTTCCGCTTTATCGAGCTGCCGTACGGTGACGCGGAACGGCCGGTAATTCGCCAAGAAATTTATGCGCGATTGTCGTTCCGCTCGTGCGAAATAGCATTATTGAACGCTCTCGCGTCCCTGCGTGTATTATAATTTATCACCGCCGCCATAACTTATGTCGCCGCCGATATACGGCGTTCTGAGGACCCCTTATCGAAGCTAATTGATAATTTGCATCCAGAAGACGTATGGTGAGCTATATCGCGAAAGTGTACGTGAAGTGAAGTGGTACTTGCGGAATGGTATCGGGGATATGAGATTCCACGTCAACCCCCCCCCCCCCTTTCGCGATTATCGGGGATTTCGCCTCGAGGCGAACATAAAGCACCGCCGGAAATAACATCGCGGACGTCCATTACACGTAATTTCGCTTTTCGGGATAGCGGCAGAGTCTGGCCAGTCTTCCAGCTCCCACTTGGTCGTTACTTCGTGAACCGTTTAGTATGGAGGGTGGCAGATCCGCGCATAGGCTCGTAAAGGACGACCCCTTGGAACTCGACTGTGTACGTCCTTGTCGCATTGTACTTCGGGAGCTCTAAGAGTTACATTTAATCCCCAGATCCGAGCGACTTCTTATTTGTCACGTGAACCATTACGAGGATTACGCGGGCGAACGTGCTTTGAATATCTTTTTCTCGCTCGTTCCCGCGTTGCTCGGAGCGACAACGTCATCCCCTGAAGTTTCGCGATACAGCAATCGATACCCGTCAAGCGATTCTTCCGGATAAGGACTGAGAAATTAACAAAGTCAGTCTGAAGCAATCTCCAGCTCGAGACAAGATTCATGATCGCGATGCACGACGACAGTTTGCGTTCGCTTTTCTTCTTTCTCTTGAAGATTGATGGATCAACGCTAGAAGGCGCTAGCTTGGAGACTGCCGAGCCAACACTTAAGACGTGGATTTTGGTGATGATGAATCCCGCGGTCCAGCTTTAACCGTTTAACAAAACAGAGTCGGTTGACGGACGTCCGAGATCTCCTTGGAAGAGATCCGTCAAGTTAGAGTTTCGCGACGGAATTACCGTCTACTTGCACGGTGTAAAGAGGTCGGGATGGAAGTGCAGTTAGACAAAGGATTACTGGCCGTTGGCAACGACGTTTGCCGAGGCCGAGATCAAGGAAGCCGCGTTTTGTAATCGCCCCTTGGATTCTCACACAGAAGGATTCTCGCTACGTGCAACGAGAAAACTGGGAGCTCCCTCCCTCCCCCCCCCCTCGCCCCTCGCTACTCGGTCCATCCAAGATCGAAAACAGCGAGCCATGTCTCGATTATCGCTCGTTCGCGGCTCTGATCTAAGGACGCGGTGCGATCAAAAACGCCGCCAAAGTCCAAACACTATTTATTCATCTTTCTCTAATGCAGCCAGCAGAGAGTCCTCTCCTCTCTCTCTCTCTCGCATGTACGTTTATCCCGGCGGAGTTGAAACAAAGCCCGAACAATTCCCGAAAATGTATCCGGAACTGAATAATACCGTGTGGCACGATCGAACGTGGGAAATCCGTTTCAACAAGTAGATGAATTCCGCCCCGCAGCGTGGCGAGCGGCGAACCAGCGCATGAAAAAGCTGCGACACGTCCGGGAAACGTATTCCCATTTGAAAACTCGGATGATCCTTCACGCGGCGAACATCGGCGTTCCCGGAGGCCTCCCTTCGCGGAGCATCCCCTGATCTCGTATTTATCCCGCGTGATCGCTGGGATCGTCTCGTCACGCTCGACGTGTGACGGAAACGCGGGGGCACTTCCGCCGATAATTTACGAGGGCCGATCTCGCCGAACGGCTCGATCATAGAGAGAAATCCAACCTCGAACTCGATTCGAAGCGGGGCGAGTTCCGTTGAACGCACCCCAATCGGCCAGCTTCAATCTCGCATCCCCATTTCTCAGCGCCTTCTCCGGCGCGTTTCGGCCGTAGCAGCTTGAGCGGAACGATCGCGCAGCCGTAGGAATTGCCTCGCTGAAATATTGATGGGACGCACCGCAGATTTACATACATATATATACATGCGAACAGTCCATCAGTTTCCACCTGCATGAATCTGTAATTAAGTACGAGGACGTATCCATTCCCCGACGATCGGCCGAGCGCAATTTGCTGTTCCTAGGAGAAGCGATTTAAATAAGATCTCTCATAATGGGATCCAATAAGCTTCGTTAGGTGCTTGTTAAACGCGTTATTACGCGCTGTCGCGAGCGTGTAATCTCGTCGATGAAACCGCGGCGGAGCATCACAGGAGCGCGATCTCGCCGACAAAGTCGGCGCCGGTGCTGCGCGCCGCGCGGCGGAAACGATGGCCGATGAACGGAAAGGACGACAACGACGACGACGACGACGATGGTAACGAGGGTCGTGAGAAGGGGACGTTGGCATCCCCGTGGTGTCGCGCGCGACAGGGCGCCGGAGTCTAGAGCAAGAGGAAAAGGGCGGGAAGCCAAGGAGGAAGCGAGGGAGAGACGTCGACGTCGACAACGCTTAGCGCCGCGCCGGTTGTCGTCGCCGGCGCGTAAACTGGATCGGTGCGATATCGCGAAACCCGACAGCACGGAGCCGGTCATTGCTCCACTTTGCGTGCACGCGCACGCTCGAGTCACCCCGCGATCATCCCCCGTCGACGTGGCCGCAACGGAGAGCCGCTGGTGCCCCCTCCCCCCGCCGGACATCCCCTACGATCGCGTCGGATGGAAACTCACTCGCGCGCGCGCGAGCCTACTGGCGGCTACTTTGCAATTTCGTCATCCACGGTAGAGGGGGGGGACGCGTTGTTTCCACGGGAATTTCCGCGAGTGCCGTGCGTAAACGCGCGAGATCGAGTCATCGAGGCGGAAAGACGTCGTCCGGACGGTATAATAGGATTCCGACTGGAACTGGAGTAAATGATTGCGTAATGGAGTGCGAGGAACACTCGCAGCTCGCTTTCGCACCGGATATCGAATTCGAGATAAGCACCTGCTATCGGCGACATCGATGGCTCTATGTCCCTCGGAGATGAGATCTCTCGGAGAACTCTGCCGAACTTGGCGGGTTGGACGCTCGGATGTGGATTAGCTAGCGAGAATACTCTCCGGCTCAGCGTCGAACCGTTTAATCGAGTAGCGTGTTATACAAAAGAGACTTCCCTGCACGGGGGATACGTCCGTCGTGCGAGGGGTTGCCGTTAGAACTGAACAAGGGAAGACAACAGCAAATCAGTGAAGACACAGCGATAGAAGCACAGCGCGCCGATCACGCCATGTTGGCATCGCTCGCGCGATGACGAGAGTTCTCCTCGAGCTGATCGGTCCAGCCGAGGTCGGGAAAAGGTCGCCGCAAGAACCATGGTCTCGTTCCTCATCTCTTAGCGCAGCGCGAGACGCAGCTAAAGTCTGAAGAAAATTTGACGGATCCCCTGCGGAATCCTCGAGGTAGCAAGCTCCATTTCGACATAGCTGCGGACTTCCGCGCGGAACGTTGTCATCGTACGAGTATTTATGCACTGTTTGCATCGAATATCCTTCATTCAACATGACAGCGGTATTTGTGGCACTCCATCGACATTATCCAGGCATGACGCGTATCGGCTCGTCTAACAGATATTAAAGTTCACCCGTGTTGAGTTTCAGGCGCCGCGCGCGAGGATAACATTAATTATTAATCACCAACATGCCCTGAAAATCCTTCCATGTAAGCCGGAAGCCGGCCTCTCGACGAGTTCGATATCAATTACCGAATAAGCCATCAGAACATCGCCCCGTTCCTCGTGTAACTTACACTCGGCATCGCCCGCCGAGTGATCGATCCTCGGTGCGATTAATCGAATCAAGTAATTCAGTGCGCTTTTCCTCTCGCGATAGCGCCGGCGAGCTTGCATCGCGAGCTTTGCCGAAGCAAGCAGCGTGAATTACAGCCGAGAAAAGAATCGATATTAATCACGCGTAAGGAGGTCGAAGAAGCTCACGGGGAAGTCGGTGGACGGAATCCGTCCCAAAAGAAGAAGCGAATGTTTTTCGTCAACGAAGAGGGAGGAGGGGCGATGGGAATGGTCAACGACTCCGCCACGAGCACAGCATCGTTGTTGATCGTGGAAGGAACCAACGTCGCCGAAATATACGAAGTGGAACAGCAGCGAGGTAACGTCCCGATTGGACGATCGCGAACCGATCGATAACGTCAATGAATTCTCTGACAAGAGGAAGCGAGAGAGAGAGAGAGAGAGAGAGAGAGAGCGAGAGTCGGCACAATCGCGCGTGCGGAAAGTGCGTGTACGCGCGCAGTCCTCGAGAGCAATCTCTGCGGCGGAGCTGTAAAGCTGTCAGAATGTTTCCAACTTCCAGAATTAAATTTACGGGCGCCGCAGCGCGGTACCGCATTAACGTTATACGGCGGATGTGGCTGATTACGTTTCGGGCGCAATCGGATTGCGCGCGCGTGCCCGCCGCGGGAATCTCCAAAGGCGGAATTATCCGTGTTTGCGGCGATCAGGCGAACGTAATGTAATTAAACGCGCTCGGTCCGCTCGCGATCTCGCTCTCGCGACACTTTGTCCGCACTTTGCGGAGCCTCCCCCTTTCTCCCGGAGCGCTTTTGGGTCACGTCGTCTCCTCGCTGCGAAATCCGCTGCGAAAAGTCCAACGCAGCGAGAAATCCGGCTGGTTTGCGAGAGCTCGCGAAAGCGCGACTCAGCGACGACGCGTTTACGTGGAATTCGGGGAGTTTCGGTTGTATCAGCAACAGCAATACGCTCAATGATTATTCCCTCTTCTTACACGTAACAGGCCGATCTGCGTACGAGCTACGCGCAATTCGTGTCTATGAGAAACCGAGCGGAGAATGCCGCAACATCGAGAGTCGCAATTGCGGCTCGTAGTTACCGTATCGAAGCATTCGATTAACGAGAACGCAGATTGCTGCCAGCAGACTGCCAAGATCGCACGCCGACAGCTTCCGAACACAGATACTATCGCGAGCAATGTATCGAGCCTCGATCGATCATGCTCATCGCACGGCGGCGTAAAACGTGCGACATCCCGGCGTTAAATTATTCATCGCGCGCTCGCGCGCGACTTCGGCCCGCCGAGCGATTAGCTTGAAAGTTTTCCTGATTATCGATTATCGTGTCGGATGGCTGCTTTATTCCCATGCCCAACGCTGTTTTAGACGTTTTACGAGCCTGGGAATTCGAATTTGTTTCGTCCCGCGCGGCGAGACATCGAGATCGCCAGCTTCAGACCTCGCGCACCGGGATCCCCGATTTCCGCTTCCGGTTTTGACTTTGCAACAGCCTCGCGCCCGTGAACAAATCGTCAGACCTGGGCGATTCTCAAGCTGAAAGGCGTCGCGTCGCGACATGCGTGGCTCTTCAGAGACAGACACCTGTCGGTCGCCCTCTCACCCTCGACCTGGCGATCGGCTCCGCGACCTCCCGAACGAGCCAGCCTCAACAGCGCGGATCGAAGATCGTGCTCGCAACTCGCTACCCCGGAAAAACAGGGTAACGTCCGAGTAACAGCGTAAACAACAACGCGACGCCGGTCTGAAGTGCCGACGTAGCGATACCGTATTTGGGATGAACGCATCGTGACACGACGGTGCGCGACGGCGACGTCGGCGCGCCGCTTACGCGGCGACGCATAAATTACGGATGTTATTAACGGGTCACTTGAGCGCCTCTTCATTTCCGGAACGACCGCGGTGCGGAGCGCTACTTTTTCTCTCCCCCTCTCTATCTCTCTTTTTTTCTCAGACAGCAACGCTATCCGTTCGTTAAGGACGATCCCGGGGAGAGGGGCGGGCGCAGGCGCGTCCGCAGGGGGAAGCGCGTCCGTTCGCTCGCGGAGCGGGCACGTCCGCTAAAGTGAAATATAACTCTAATTTTGTCGCGTGATATCCTCGCGGGCACGTCCTAAGCCCGTCCCTCCCTCCCAGCCCGGGCGGGCGTAATTTAATTCGTCTTTTTCTCCATCACTGCATACAATTAAAACTAACGGGATAAAAAAGAGAGAGAGAGAGAGAGAGAGAGAGGGAGAGAGCGAGAGAGGGCGAGGTGCAAATTGCTGCTGCTGAAAGGTCACTTGTCGCGCGAGGGTGTGATTCGCCGCCGACTATCGATTCCTGATCAACGCTCGAGCCGTGTAAACGCGCTCAGGCGCGCCTGCGATTGGTCATTTATGAGCAGGCAGGCGCGAGGGCATAAATTGCAAAACGATGGAGAACGACGAGGGCGGCGGGGAGATAAAGCGTCGGGCAACCGACAATGCGAATGTAAATGGGCGCGTCTCGGGCGCGCGGCACGAGAAACGGACCGGCGGAATCGATCGAGGCTCTCGAAAGTGGCACGTTGGCTCTTTGGCAACTCCGCGGCACCGCTATGCCCGAGATAAAAGGGATTTCTCCAGCTAGAAACCTCGCAGCAGCTCTTCTCCCCCCCCCCTTCCCCGCGGAGGATTGCATTTGCGATCGTTCGCGGCTTGAATCCGGCGCCGAGCGGAATTGCGCGGTGTCGCCACTGGTCATCGTTTCTCACCCGGGCGCGAGCCAAAGAGCTTTTCTCGCTGGAGAAAGAGAGAGAGAGAGAGAGAGAGAGAGAGTCCGCGATGCCGAACAGTCAGATTCGACGGCAGATCCACGCGGATTATTCGGTGTTGAACGTTACGACGCGAACGTTACGGAGGTGCGAAAAATGAACCGTGAAATTGCGGAAAAATTCAATAACGCGAAAAATGGCGCGAACACGCGCGCGCGCACGCGCGATAGAGTCTCCGCGGGGATTGAATATTACATCACAGAACGTGGGATTAATCGCGTGACGCGATCGCGTCGGCGGACACGCGCAATTAAATCGCATCAGATCGCGGATGGATTATTTCGTGGAAAGAGAAGGAGAGCGGAAAACCGATAAACGATCGATGCACGTGAATCGATTCGAACCAACCACGCGATTCGGGATTCCGTTATCGATTAAGGTCAGGCAAGTGCATCGTTTCGTCCTTGTTTCAAGCTTGTAAACAGATTAATTGTGACGCGGAGCGTCCTTTGCTCCGAAAGGAACGAGGTTTCGCTTCTTTCGTTGTAGCATCGCTCGCGGGCGAACGGAAACAAAGAAACGCGACGTGCACGGATTTGCCGATATCGCGAGCAATCGCGCAGAAGAAAACGGTTTTATCTCGCTCGTTAGCCCAACGGAAGCAATCCGCGGTTTCGTTTCCCCTTTTTTCCCTCCCCGTAATTAGTCAGCATTGTCTAGCTCCGCATGGTCGGCGGATTTTCGTTCGATCGATCGGATCGCGGCGCGCTTGTCGTCTTAATTACGATCCGCAGCGCGAGAAAGGATCCCCGCACCCTCACCCTGACCCGGAACCGAACGCGCGAACCTAACTCGGCACCGAACGTTCCCTCGATCCGCTCGAGGCGCATCAGGTGCGGCCAAAGACAAACGACATCCCCCGATGAGTTTTCTACTGAATCCACTCAGAGAAACAATGAAGCCCTCGTGCGCTGAATACAAAAGATACTCACCGAAGACAGCTCGCGTATTCCCGCAGCGTATTCCCGCCTCGGATCGCTTCCGAGCTTAAGTTCCGGGGAACTTGAGCGTCCTGGATGCGCGCCGCGGAATCCGGCGCGGTAACAGGCGGACTAAGCGGATTTCGTTAATTTACCGACTCGTCGGATTAGGATGTCGTGCATGCCGTTAATAACTAATCGAGATTGTCGCAGCGTAACTTGTTCGATCCCGAGTCGACGCTTTGAGCGGATAAACTCGCCGAAGGTTTCAGAGGCGAGGCTTTATCGGGAGCGACGAACGGAAACGAGAATCAAGCGAGATCTTGATCAAGATCGATCATCGATACGGAGTTCCCCGCCGGCGAGGAAACGTGCGATCCACGTGCCGGCACTTGCACGATCCATTGCACGATCAAGAACGAGTCTTTGTCTAGGAAATATTGTATGCAAATAATCTTCGGGAAATGGAGCATTGTTGTGAACGAACGACGTTGCTTAATCACGTTCGTTCAAACGTAGAGTCGCAAGTTGGCGAATTCGCTCCTCGAATGCTACGAATAGCTCAGCAGGAGAGCGTCGTGGCGGCGCGATCAAACGCAATTTTCAGGATAATCCTGCTTTCTCGCATTTCGTGAATTTCTAAAATCCACACGCGAGTCTCGGCGACAGAACTAGGTGACGAAACGCCAACGCTACAATGACTGCGGCAGATACGCTCAGTGAGCCGTACGTTAATTATCACGTTCGTTAACTAATGCAATCGCCGCTTCGGGAAGCGGCCGAGCGAGCAGCGCTACGCGTATATGTTCTCCGCGGATCCTTCGTCGAATAAAATTACTCGCGCATCGATTCGGATTTAAAAGCGGACGCGCCGCCGCGCAAATGTCGACTGCTGCATTCACGGGGCACTAAATTCCCGCTGACCTATTTCCGACGCGGCTACCGCGCCTAACGCCCCTCGGAATCATAAATATCCCTAAACGTAAATCATATTAAGCGCGCGCGCACGTTCGGATTCATTATCGATACCCGTGCCGCTACGATAATTGCACGCCGCGCCGCGAGCTTAACACGAGCGTGACGTACGGCACGAAGAAATTACTCCCCCTCACCCTCCCTTCCTCGTGGATGGGCGAGTGAGAACGGCACGCGCACGCGGTAAGTTTCGCGATTGAAACGACGATCGCGTTCGAGTATCGATTCTCTCGCTCGGAGGGAGCGACGCGCTTAAAGGCTTCGCCGCGTTTGTCCCCTCGCCGACTTTGTTAATCGAATCGCGCGCGAGCGAGATAAGAGTACGCGAAGCCGAACCTCCAATTGGGGATTCGCCGGGGGTGAACCGCGCTTCTAACGTTTCCCTCCCCGGGCGTCATCCGGGGTGCAATTGCGGGCGGAAATTCTGAATCCCGCGCCGCGTCGGGCCAACTTTTTATCCGCCGTTGTCGCTGTTCCGCGAACGCGAAAGCTTCGGGAGTGACGTAATATGGCGCCATATAATATGGCGCTTTTTATTATACTTGTCTCCCGATGCCGTGTTTTTGTTTGCCGGCTGCAATCAGCGAGCTATCCGTGTTTTGCGACCTTTATTTACATATCAACAAACGCGGTCGCTAATAATGTCGTAGATGATGTCGCAGCACGCGGATGATTCCCATCTCCCTTATCTAGAATCTCCCCTCCCTTTGCGTTTACGGGGGCAGAGGGGGGCGACAAACAAGCGCCGCGCGCGGCACCGATTGTAGATTCACGTAGGCTCGTAGGCAAACATCACAGATCCGACGATTAATTTGCCGACAGGCTGCGGCGAAAACGCATCGCGCGGCCGACCGCCAACGATCGTCCGCGTGTTATCGATCGGCCCGAAATTGAGCCCTTGACATCGCGATTAATCGACGACGACGGCTGGCCATTCCGAAAAACTCGCCTTCCTTCATCACGTCCCTGCTATCGCGGACCAGCGGCGATCGCGGTTTCCGTTCCGGATGCGAAAAGAATATCTCGCACGCTTCGTCGTTAATATCGATCTCCGATTATTGAATTCCGTCCCGTTCACGCGCGCGTCCGGTGACAGTCCTTCCGTTATCCGCGCGAAAGACACGTATTACATGCATCGTTTTGCGACACGTGCGGCGACGAGGGGGTGGCAGGGGGCAGGGGGGCAGGGGGGAGAGGGTTGCGTGGACCGCGCGTGGAGCGAACTCGGGACTCGACTGTTCTCGAATCCCGAGTTCTCACGGTCGGATGATCCTCCCGGCGCGCTGCCGGATGTTTCAGCGAGACGGCAGAGAGCATCCGAAAGAGAAAAGGATAACGCGCAAAGCTAGTCTCCCTCCCCCTCGCCGGTGTAAGAGAGAGAGAGAGAGAGAGAGAGAGAGAGAGAGAGAGAGAGAGAGAGAGAGAGAGAGAGAGAGAGA